>PVJO010009272.1:25923-70501 GCA_004026905.1 Hystrix cristata
AGCCACTGTGGAAATCAATATGGAGATTCCTCAAACAACTAGAACTAGAGGTTCCATTTGATCCAGCTATTCCCCTACTGGGGATCTTTCCAGAAGAGTTAAAATCATCATACCACAGAGATATATGCACAACCATGTTTATAGCAGTGCAGTTTGTAATAGCTAGGTCTTGGAAACAACCCAAATGCCCAATGACCAACGAATGGCTACAGAAGATGTGGCTTTTCTACACAATGGAGTACTACACTACCATAAAGAAGGATAAACTAGAGCCATTTGTATGTAAATGGATGTTCCTTGAAAATATACTACTAAGTGAAATAAACCAGACACTCATGAGCACCCATAGAATTGTTTCTCTGATATGAGAAACCATAACTGTAAATAAGGACAAAGTAGTGTAACGGATATTATATAAAAGGAAGATAATATACAAAGGAGAGGAGTACCAGAAAGAGGGAAGGGGGAAAAGCAGGAAGGGAAAAAACGGAAAGAAAGGGGAAAGGGAAATCATGCAGAATTGTAAATAAACCTGCTATAAATAGAGATGGAGGGAACAGAAGGGAGGGAAGGGTAGAGGGGGGAGAACCAAGAGACACCATGTACAGGTACAAAACAAACATGTTAAATGTGATCAATATATGGACAATGTACCAATACATGTTCTTGGTTAAAAAATTTTTTAAAAAGATATGGATTATTGAATATGTGGATCACTGTTCATAACATGATATAATCACCTAAAAATTTTTCAGATTTCATTAGGAAGCTCTCTATAAAATGATAAATTCCAGGATATACTGTTAAGTGAAAAACAGAAGATTCCTTTTATGTGTAACTTTAAGACTTACTATAAACTTTAGTAATAAAGACAATGTGGTACTAGTGAAAGAATAGAAAAGTACAGTCGTATATCACTTGTTTTGAGAAATGCATCCTTGGGCAATTTTGTCATTGCATACATCACAAACCATACTTGTAGAAACCTAGATGGTATACTCTATTGCCTACGCTATATGATGTGGACCTTTATTCCTGTGCTACGCCTATACACCATGTTACTATACTGAATACTGTAGGTAGTTGTAACACAACAGTGTTTGTGTATCTTAACGTATCTAACCATTGAAAAGGCACAGTGATAAAACCAGTATTCAAAACATGCAAGGAACTCTTAAAACGTAACAATTAAAAAACTCAAATTTTCAAATAGGCCAAAGATCTGAACCGATATTTAATCAAAGAATATATACAGATAACAAGTAATCACATGCAGAGATGCTAACACCAGATGTTCATCAAAGAATTGCAAATCAAAACAATAATAGGCTAATACACATCTATTACAGTGGCTAAAAAGCCGTGTGCTGGTGCGGAGCTACAGGACTTCTCATTCATTGCTGAGTAGGTGTAAAATGGTACAGTTGCTTTAGAGGACAGTTTGGAAGTTCTTACAAAGCTAAGCAGAGTCTTACCATATAGTTCATTGGCATTTACCCAAACAATTGCCCAAACCTGGAAGCAACTGAATGTCCTTCAATAGCTGGAATGGATAAACAAACTGTGGTACAGCTACATAACGGAAATCATTCAGCACTAAAATAAAAAGAGCTATCAAACCACGAAAGCACTGGAAGTAACCTTGAATGCGTTACTAAATGAAAGAAGCCAGTTTTAAAAGGTTATGTATTATATGATTTCAACTAGCACATCTGGCATTCTGGCAAAGGCAAAAGGATGGAGACAGTAAAAAGATCAGTGATTGCCAAAGTTTCTAGAGAAGAAAGGGGTAAGAAAGAAGTAGAAAGCAAGGGACATTTAGAGAAAGTGAAACTGCTTTGTATATACTGTAGTGATGGCTCCCTGGCATTATGGATTTGTCAAAAGCCATGAAACTGTACAAAACAAAGGGGGGACCCTCATTTAAACTATAAATTTTAGTTAATAATAATGTATAGGTATTAGTTGATTAATTTTTAACAAATGTACCACACTAATACCAGCTATTCCCTGTACAGAAGACTAATATTTAGAATATTATAAACAACTCAAAAAATATAGACCACCCACAATAAAAGATCCAATGAGAAAAATGTGCAACTGAAACTAAGAGACACTTCTCAGAAGTACAAATGGCCAATAAATAAATAAAAATGTTCAGTATCTCTTGCCATTAGAGAAATCCAATTTAAAACAATACTGAAAAATCTATTTTACTCCAGAAAGAATGGCTATCATTAAGAGATAAAACCATAACAAACGCTGGAGAAACTAGAGGAAAAGGAACTCTTCTACATTGTTGGTGAGAATGTAAACTAGCACAACTATTATGGAAATCAATATGGAGATTCCTCAAACAAATAAAACTAGAAATCCTATTTGATCCCAGTATTCTCTTTCTAGGTAACTTCTCAAAAGAGTTAAAGACATCATAATACAATACATATCCATGTTTACAGCAGCACAATTCACAATAGCTAAATTTGGAAGCTGCTTATATGCCCATCAACAAAAGTGAATAGAGAAAATTTGGTATTTATACATAATGGAGTAGTACTTTGCTATAAAGAAGAATAAACTTGAGTCAGAGGAAAATGGATGCATCTTGAAACCATAATGCTACATGAAATAAATAACATATAATTTAAGTATCACATGGTTTCCCTTATATGAGAAACCCAAAATATAAATAAAGAGCAAAATAAAAGATAGGAAATAGGAAATAAGGAGATAGATCTTTTACAGGTAGGAATGGAACCAAGAGATGGAGGGAGAGGAAAAGGAGAGGAGGGGAAGGGGATGAAACAAAGAATTGAGTTGTGTTATGTACATGTACCAACCCCTCACAAGCAATGTAATCATTATATACTGCAAACACGTACTAATAAAAAATAAGAATTGAAGGAAAAAATAAACTCTCCACAAATTAACCCAAAAAGTGCTTCCCAGCTTTATCCAAAACAAGGCTTAAATTAATTGTACCTGATAGCAAGCACTAAGTTCTCTTACTACATATTTAATCCCCACTTTATATTAAGCCTCCAACATTTTTGTCATTTATAGATGAGACCTGCAGTTCTCTTGGAAAGTTTCTTTTCCCTATTACCTGCTTAATACTGACTCACTCTTAATGTTTCACCCAAATATGACTATTTCTGGAATATAATGAATGACTACCTATATCCCACCCTAAATGGCCTTATGATGATTTCCCGCTACTTGACAGATTCCCAAACAGTACATGCTGTGCTCAGTGTTGTTTTTTTCTTTTTTTTAATCAGACTACTCTGGACTATCTTATATAGCTTGGTTTTTCTCCTTTCTGCCTTTTTGTGTTCCTATCACTCTTTCAGACTTTCTTGTTCTTCATGGTTTATTCATTCACTTGAATTCATTCAGAGTCTGGGACTGTAGCTCAGTAGGGCACATGCTTAGTTAGCATGCACAGGGCATTTGGCTCACTCTCGAGTAGAGTAAAAACAAAAAAATTTATTCAGTGACATAGCAATGTGCTGGTAAGTCTCTCGAGTTTCATTCTATTCTTAGAAATGTGTCACTGCTCCCCCACCCCACTTCATACAGTCACACATGTGTGCGTGCAGGCACACACACACACTTCAAGTTCTACTCATTCTATAAATTATTTTTTAATTAATATGAGGTAAGTATTTTCCCATGCACACTTTTCTTTCTAAAACTGTGCCATCCATTAATTTATTTTTCAAACAGTAATTCTTTTGATAAATATTTATGTCATTTATTGAATTCATGTATTCATCCCAGTTTTGCTTAGCTCTGTCTCTTCACTGTTCCTTTTCTTAAACTATAAAATCCTAGAGAGTAATAAAAAATATGTTTTTTCTTGCTTTTATCCCTTAGTTCACCAACTGAGAAGCCTTTAAGAAATACTTGATGATGATAATAATACACTATGCACAAAGGTTGCACAATAAATGTGGCCAGAATGAAAATACCCTTGACAAATACAGAAGCACAGAGTTTTCTTGTATTGTAGTTTTAAATATTCTGTAACTTCTGGCCAAATCCTTTTACTTGCTAAAAGATGCAAAGAAAAAATTTATACTTCAGAAAAAGAGTACATATTCAATGCAAGTAACTGAAACATAACAAAGCAAAATGAAAGAATTTTGATAAAGTTACTCCATTTTAATTTCAATGAACAGGTGCTGGCACAGATAAATGTAACCTGAAGGTTTAATTCAGTGAAACCTTTGACTTTACTCACATTTATAATAAGTGGTTTGCATTTTCCTGCATATAATTATTCTAACTCTTAGAGCGAGTTTTAAATTGGGATTATAAATCCAGCTGCTTTAAAATGAAACTAAAAGGATCTTTATTCTCCTGGTCTTTTTTTAAAAATATGGTAGTGATATACTTGAACTCTTTTGAGCTTAGAAGGTAAGCCTTATGTCTAAATAACTCACATTTAATTTTAAATGGATTTATGAGTTTAGCAAAGCTTGCACAGAAGGTAACTTTTAAAATAGCAAAATATTTTAACAGTGCTTGATATTTTAGCGCTGTAATTTTAAAATTGTGCCATCTCTCAGCCTACAGGGATACTTTACAAGAAGGGGCATCCCTTCATCAAGCAGGAGTTGCTCAGCAAAGCACTTGGAACGAGCCTAGGGCACCCCAAACCCCTGATACTTCTGGTGTTTTCATGATACTCCCATTCCACAGCTCCTAATCAGAAGTTATCTTCAAAGCCCACCAGAGAATTCATCTTTGAGACTCAACAAAATATGGCATGCTCTTGAGAGTCTCAAGTCATTGGTTTGCAGCAGAAAACTTTGCTTAATGATTTCAGAGCAGTCTTCCATTGGAAACAGTGCTTATCTCTTGAATATAGTCTGAGGAATGTAAGATACTACAAAATCTATTGTTCTAAGTATCTCCTACAAAGTTGAGTTTTGTAATCTGAGCATGTACTCTGAGTCTCCTGAAACAGAACGCTATGATTTAATTTTGAATAGAACGTTATGATTTAAACTTTCAAGAGCTGTAAGTTTCTCAATTTGAATTTGGAGATCCTAACAGAACTCCTAACTCATTCTGCCTAGTCCATGTTTTAGATTCTGTTGATTATTCTGCAACTTCCAGATACTAGTAGAGATATTTGGGGGTTACAACTGACAAAAATTGGAGTGCAAGTGACAAAAATCTAACCCAAACTAGCTTAATCATAAAGCAGAATTTATTACCTTTTACAATACAGCGAAGGTTTAAAAATAGGATGTAGATTAAGTGTCAATAAAAATAAACCAACAACAGATATACTGCCGCTTCTTTTGTAGTTTACATTCATTCTCTTATTTCACCTTTTGTGTGTTACAAGATGGGAAACATAATTATCAAACATCTGAGTTTTATATCTCAAATTTCCTTATGCCATTACACTGCTTCTCTCTCAATTCCAGTTTTGAAATTCCTGAAAATAATTTTAATGAATCTGACCTGATTAGGCTAATTTAAACTATCCCACTGTTGACAAGGCATAAGGTGATTAACTGACCTGGTTTGCATAGGACTAAAGACTTTCCTGACACACAGGATTTTCAGTTCTGAAATCTGGATGGCTCAAGGCAAAACAGGATGCTGATTATTCTGTGTCAAGTATAAAGGTTGATATTTTTGTTTATAAGAAAGTGAGAAGGAAAGGAATGAGAAATTCCTATGACTATACAGGCAGACATAGGTCCATTAATTGGCCTGGTGTAGATCATATTACAAAAGTGGCCATAGTTCTTCGGAGCTACTTCCATCAAGAGATGGAGTTTATTTCTCTACTCTATGAATGTGAATTAGTCCTGTGACATTTTGATCAACAGCTGTGGTGAGAGGAGTGTTGAGTTAGTTCTAAGTCCAGATCTCATGGAAGTTTTCATACATCTTCACTCTGTCGAAACCTGAGATTGCTCTATGAGAAAACAGGATAGCCTTCTGGAACGTACACGATTATCTAAGTGACTCTATGCATCCAAGCTGCTCAGCTGAGGCCATGATTAATTTGACAGCCCCCAGTGACACACCAGGTGGCTGCAGTCACATGAACAAGATTAGCCAAGTCGGCCAACCTGGCCTGCACCAGAACTACCCATCTGATTCAAGCACAGACAGATAAATGGCAGGACAGTGAGCTTTAAAATGGTTATTTTCAAGTATAAAGTTTAGGGTGGTATGTTATTCAACAAAAGCTAGCAGATGTACTGATCTATGAGATTGCACTAGACTATTTACAATAGTAAGTATAACTTCATTTCTATTGTGTTCGGAGAGCTTAGAATCTTTTTAAAAGAAACTGAGTTAGACTGAGTGAGACAGACTTTGTGAAGATGGAAAATGGATCTAGAGGTGGGTGGAGATGGGAGGGAGAAGAGATGGGGAAATAAAAAGGATCAAGATGCAGTATGTACATACCAAGTCACCATAATAAATGTATTTATTATGTTCTACAAACATGTACTAATTTTTAAAAGAAGAAAAAATACCCCCAAAAAGAGAAGAAAAGAAATGGAGCTGACTAACTGGTTTTCATTGCATCCTCAAAAGGGTTCTGTATTTTGACTGGCATCTACCATGTGGGTATCTCCCTTCTTTATCCTTCACTATTCCT
The DNA here is from genome assembly GCA_004026905.1 of Hystrix cristata. Classification (NCBI taxonomy): domain Eukaryota; kingdom Metazoa; phylum Chordata; class Mammalia; order Rodentia; family Hystricidae; genus Hystrix; species Hystrix cristata. The sequence goes on from PVJO010009272.1 coordinate 32,564, forward strand.
GAAATTTCTTATTTTGCTTCAGTGGCTCATGTCTGTACATACACTATTCTCATCTCTCCCTCCCATTCATGGATCATCTCTCCATCCCATTTGTGGGTCATAATCTTCCTCTTAACCCCTTTTGTGAACTCATTCTGGGCTCCTCTGGAAGATTCCCTGTTTTGCTCTCTGTTCTTGGGATATACTATATACCTATATTTATCCCATAATCATGCTTTATAATTTTTTTTATAAATGTGTATCTTCACTATACCATAAGGTCCATGAGGCAACATCTTTGTATTCCTGGTCCCTAACACCAAGCCTGGCATAGTTCAAGCGCACCATAAAATTTTTTTGGTAAATTGAGTAAGAAATCTAAAACAGGAACGCTTTAAATTTAGTTTTGGACATACAATATCATGTATCCATTACAGTGTTTCTGAATAGTGTATGTACAGACTAGGTTCTCAATAACATCCATTACATTTAGCATATTTACATAACACTTAAATTACAAAGAATAGTGAATGATGAAAAATCTGATTACTAAAACCAGTAACATAGTTTGGGCCTTTTAAAAATTTAATTTCATGCTTGACTTTGCTGCAGGCCCAAAGTTTATAACTTGTTCCTAAAAAGAAGTTAAATAATACAAAAATAGATGTATAGGCTGGGGATTTAGCGCAGTGGTTAGAGTGCTTGCCTTGGAGGCACAAGGCCCTAAGTGTGATCCCTGCACCAAACAAACAAACAAAATACCTATATAAGTAAGAACAGAAAGCATGAAAATAATCAGTCCAATTCTCTGACAGGTGGGTTGGAGGCTGAGGATCCAAAAAGCAGTAAGGAAAGTCTTCTATGGGCTAACGCGGGCAGGAGCATTTGGCTTTCTCTCTCCACAGGCAGATGGAGGTTTTCCTCCTGCATATTTTCTGAGAATGCATGAGGAAGGATGATTGAGATGTTCATGTGGAATAAGCATAGTATTTGACTTTCATTAAAAATGGAATGAGATGAGTATACCCAGAGAACTAACTTACCCCAAATACTTCAACGTTTCTCGATTCATTTCCCCATTCATATGCACACACGCGGGCACACATAGACATACACGTACACGATAGACAGATAGACGATAGAGAGACAGATATACAGATAAACAGATAGATAATAGATAGATAATTTCTAATGGAACTGTGCCAAGTTCAAAAAGAAACCCCTATTTTAGTTCTGCCTCCACTCATCAGGAAATAAGGTATTAATATTCCCAGGAGGCCAGGCCAAAAAAGTAGGCGCTGAGAGTCTTTCTGGCAGTTCTCTAGCTAAATCTCTAGAACGGTGAAGCATCTCTGACAGTTCTTCAAGTTAGAGAAAGTTTCTCAAGAACTCATAGGAAAAATATATGGCAGATTGAACAGACATACACATCTTCTTTACCTTCTTCCCAAAACTTCGTTAAAATGACACAAATACATTTATAAAGGCATAAACATAAAGACAAGCATAACAAGAAAGGAAGCTAGAATAAAAATATTCTGGAAGGTACAAATGACACGTGACTAGCTGACTTGAGAACCACATCCAAAGCACGCTGGTAAGAGGGACTAGAAATCAATTTGATGACACTATAGAAGATGCAAAAATTTCATAGAAGGTATATCTGGAAGCAAGGGTGAGTAAAAAGGCAAAAGTAGAAACTAATTTGAAAGTGTGTTTTATAAGCAGTCATGTTCCCATACGCTTTTCCCACTCTATATCCTGATGACTATCCCTCCCTCAATCTTGCAAAAGACTAAGATTTTATTCTTGCAGAGAGTAAAAGAGTTCTCTACACCAGACACAGTTTAGGATTTGGTAATGCACTGAAACTAAGATGATTAAGAAAACAGGACAATACTGTATGCAGACATTTCTGAGCCCTCTTTCCATAATTAATCTTAGGATCTTCTCATTAAACACTTGATTTTCTAGGACATTTGTCTAGGTCGAGAGGAAAGATATACAGATCAAACATCAACGTTTACCCCACTGAACAGCTCAACCAAATCAACCAAAACTAAAGCTTACAATGATAGTGATATCTAAAAGACAATATAGTAATTGCTTTAAATTCCTAGAGGGAATTTATTTCCAATTCTAGAGTTTCACATCCAGTCTAACCATCAATCAAAGGGGAAAACAGAACAAAGACATTTTCAGGAAATTACTGGGAGATGTGTACCACAAAACAAGAGAAGACATAACATAAAGAAAAGAGAAGATCTAATATAGGGGAAAAAAAAAAAGCAATAAAAGTCTCCAGATGATGGTGAAGAGAGCTTCCAGGTCAATTCTGTGTAGAAGGTGGCCAGTCCAGATTTTTAAAAAATAGGAAGGCTCAGTTGAGATTCTTCAGAGATACAAAATGTATAGAATACCTGATGGATCTGAACATATTGAGAAAAAAATGAGTTTGGAACTGTATTGTCTACACATACATAGAAAATTAATCACAATAGAAAAAAGACAACTTCAAGCTCTAGAGAAAAAAGTAGTAAGGACGCAAGACCCTGAGTTTGATTCCCAGCACCCCCCCCAAAAATAGTAAGGAAATAAAAAAGAAAAAGGAATTAAGAGTTTAATATATGATTAGTAATGTTAAAATGTCTATCAACAAAATAATAAGTAAATAAAGAAAACAAATCTAACCCAAATTATACATTGGAAAGATAGTAATAGGGCATATGTGCACACACCATATGTGTGCTTATGTAGTATATTGCTATGGTGGGGAGGGATGAATGTTATCTTCCATAGTAGGAAGTCCATATGTAACATCCAAAACTGAGAAACTAAGAAGGAGCAAAACAAACTGCTTAGAGACATAACAGTAAATGCCCAGAATAATCAGATGAAAGAGACAAAAGTGATGGGAGGAAAGTGGGCAGGGGACTGCATTTAAATACTAATTAAAGAAATATTTGACACTTTTAATAAAGTCATTTAAAACTTATTTTGACCAAAACTAAGAGGCAAAAAGTACTCTACAGAAAAATGGTATAATGAAACAAAGGGCTTGAGAAATCCCACCTAGCTTGGGTCTCCTGAACTTACGGCAAATTTATCACATCTCCAATGAACCCAAGAAAAAGTTATGATAGGAAGGGACGCAGTTTGAATTCCATTTTTAGTGGTTACTAGTTTTGTTGCCATCATTTTCTACTTCTCTAATATGAGAATATCTGCCTTAGCTTCCTCACAGAGCTGTTTTGAGGAAGAAAGGATATAATGTCAGTTAAACGTTTTTACTCATAAAAAGATCTGCAAATATAGCATAAATTTTGTCTTACAAACAATTACTGAGCCCCTGTCACCTGTCAGGCATAGTTAACACTATTATTCCTTTTTATATGATGTTACATAATTTGCCTAAATTTAAAGTATCAATACTTACATATTCTTGGATTTTTTTTTTTTAAAAAGAGAATATTTAGTAATTCCTTTTAACTTTCTTCTGTGTTTGAGACTTATGGTAGACAGACTCTAAATGACCCCACTTATCCCTGACTTCTGGTATCCATGCCCTCGTATAATCCCTTCCCCTGAATGTAGGCAGGACCTGGGATTTATTTGTCTCTAATACAATTTCCCAAAAATGATGGCATTTCACTTCCACAGTTGTAGCACATAAGATTGTAACTTCCATCTTAACAACAGTTTCTCTCTGTTGATCCTCCCCCTGTCTAGCTTTGATGAAGTAAGCTGCCGTACGAATAGGTGCATGTAGCAGTCAACTGAGGAACATCTCCAAACTAAGGCCTTCAGTTAAGGAACAGAGGGGAATCGGTAAGGAAATGAGGCTCTTAGATAACAACCCACAAGGAATTGAGTCCTTCCAACGATGCTGTGAGCTTGGAAGTGGATCCTTCCCTATTCAGGCCTGGCCGACATCCTAACTACAGCCTTCTGAGAGAAGTTGAAGCAGAGCACCCAGCCCAAGCTTGGATTCCTGATGCACAAAACAGTGAGAACATAAATTGTTGGCTTATGTTACTAAATTTGTGGTATGCTGTCACACAGCAATAGATTAATAAAGGACCTCCCCAGAAGCAATCATGACTTCAAAGCCGTGCCAATTCTTGAATGTTACGAAACAAAGATTTTGACATTTACTTGTCACAGAAACCTGACTGTGTGAAGGCCCAACCCCGGGCTTGTTTGCATTCTTTGCTCACATAAATCGAAACCACTATGCCCAAGGATTAGCACTGCAGCTTCTCAGCTGGCTTTATGACTTTGGGGCTACATCATCCAGAGTCATAAAATTACCTCTTAAATACTAAGGAATTTAAACAAGTTATTATTTTTAGCACTGTCGATCAAATGTCACCCAAAAGGTGAAGTAACATTCACTTCAGTATGGGAAAAGTCATGAGAGGTAACATATAATGGAAGTCTTCTATTTAATAATATGTAAGAGCAGAAGACAAATATCAAACTTTTAACCCTCCAAAAAATGTACATTGTTACACATTAGATACTTAACAACTCTGGTTTCTGCATAAATGGAAAGGAAATTCCCCTTACTTTTAATCTAGAATAAAAGGTGATCTGTGGGTGGCAAAACGGTGAAGCTTACAGCGCATACCAGAAGAAAAGGCAGCAGGGAACTAGAATTACAGGAGCAGAAGAAGTAATACGACAACTAGGCAGGCAGCACTAGCCATTTGACTCTCCACCTACCAGCTCTTGGAGACTTTCTTGCTTTTACAGTTATCAAAACTATATAGTTACAGAAAAAAGAGGACTTATTTTTTGTTTAAATGTCCTTATCACACTGGTGATAAGGTGTGCATGTGTGGGCAAACCTTCAAAAGAGAACCTATATACAGCTGTAAATCATTTACCTGAAGAAAAATGGGCTGAATGGGCAATCACAGAGACAAACTGTCACTTTTGTAAAGGATGCAGAGGTTAAGTGGGGGTCTGAACCTGTCTACATCAAGTTTCTCACAGCTGTCAAAACTGAATGAAGTTCTCCATCATAAAATAATGCTTGTGAGCCAGATTCACCTGAGTAGGACTCATAACAGAAATCTGAAATTCAACAGCAGTAGCTTCGCTATTTAGATAATTTCATAATAAAACTGGTGAAAAGTGATTGGAAATGACAAAACACAAAAGAATGGAGGTCTCACTTTGATGTCCTGATGTCATTAGCAAAGTATACAGGTCAAAATACTAAACACGTGTTGTTCTTATTTAATATCACCTTGCAGTCTAAGGTGAGGCTTACATTATTTTCAACATGTACCATTTAGATGCTCTATTAGTTTCCTTTGTGGCTGTAAATAATTATTACAAACTTGGTGGCTAAAAAACAATGCAACTTTATTCTATTTTAGTTCTAGAGATCAGAAATTCAAAATCAGTTTCACTGGGCTGAAATGGTGTCAGATGGAGGCTTGAGGGAAAATCTGTTCCTTGCCTCCCCAGCCCCAGAGATTGCCAGTATTCATTGCTGTCTGCGGCTCATGGCCTCTTCCTCTATCTTCTGAGCTAGCAGTATAGCATCTTTTAACATCGCATCACCTTCTTTTTATTCACAACTCTCCTTTTGCCTCCTTCTTGTAAGGACATCTGTGATTACACTTGGGGCCCACCCATAATTCAGAACTGTCTTTGAATCTCAAAATCCTTAATTTAAATCATGTCTTAAAGCCTCTTTTGCCATAAAAGGTAATATTCTGTTTCCAGGAATTAGGACCTGGATATCTTTGGGAGTCATTATTTAGCCTTCTGCAGATCCTGCCTCATAAATCTTTTAATAGGAAACTTGTTTGCCTACGGTAAGGGACTCATTACTTATATACACACCCATGTAAACGAAATAAATTTAAATTGATTAGTAATCATAAATCAATATTCTTTTTGGCTCCTGAACTCTTTATCAACTGTTCTGGGAAATGTTGTAGTCATTCTTCTTGGTAAATACAACTTGAGGAAACTAAAGCACAAATTTAGTGGATTGATATTATCTTGGAGATCTCATAAGTACTGCTGTTTGCGTTTCCATGTGTGTGTGCATTTACACAAATACATGCATATGTGCCAAGAGTCAGGATGTTGGGTAAAAGCTTCCTAAACCTAGGGAATGAAAGGATTCCAATGACGTCTATAAGCTGTACTCATGGGATGATTCGTATTATAACAACTGTAGGTGCTGGAATGTACATCAGTAAGTATCAGGCAATTTTAATCCAAAACATTTTCAGCAGTTTTTGAAGCAGTTGCTCTCATGACTGACAGCATAACTGTGTTTGAAGGTGTGTGGGATGTGGAGAGGAGAGAGCTAACTTTTGGCTACTATACTTCAGCACAGAGCTACAGGCTTTGTAAATGTTCATGTTAATTCAATTAAGGCCACAACACAGGTGATGAAGTATTAAAAGAAGAGGAAACTAATACGAGAGACAAATAGGCAACTTTTCCATATTTTCCAGCTAGCCAAGTCATGTACCTAAAATTCAGACCTACACTTACTGAATCTAAAAATTCAAAATGCACTTTTCAACATACTGTAACAGATACAGAAATCAAAAGTCAAGAAAACAAGAATGATTCAGAAGAAAACTAATAAAAGGGGAGAGGTAAAGTGAAATTAATATTTATCACATACTCCATCCACTGAGGATAGCTGATAGTGGCTGCGTGATCATGTGTTGGACCTCACGTGCTGATGACATCACAACATACACCCTAAGTAGCAGGGTTTCTAGGTTGCCAGTTTACTGTTAAGACCATTCCCTTCTTTCCCAGACAAATAAAATTGATTGTATCACCATTCCCTATAAAATGGGCTCTCCAAATCAAATGTCTACTTTCACTTCAGACATAGCCCGTATCTTTAACAAAACTGAGATTAACTGGATCTTCCAATAGTGCTCATACATTTTTCCCTACTAAGGTTTATCTACTTTGTAGTGCTGATTCAGCTGAGATCTAATATTCCAGCTCTGGCAGCTACAGAAATGACTTTGTGTCTTGATTCTGCTTGACTAAACTTACAGGACACAAAGAAACAGACAAAGATGACAAATAAAGGGCAAACCTTGACTTAAATTTCAAGTGTATATATTATGTACATGTGTGTTTCATGGGGGAATTGGTTAGGTAAGATGTGTCATGAAAAAAGAACTAAGAGCCAATTTTTCTTTCTTTAAAATGCTCCAATATTAAAAGTCACTTCCCTCTTCAGGAAGGGTTCTTTTATATCCTGCACTAGTCGAAAGGAAGAACATTCTCTCTGGTTCTTTTAGTTAATATCAAATATGAGCTAAAAACATAAAGCAAGTATGAAATGATTCCCAAGTTCCTGTTTCTATTCAGTTTATTTACATATGTACCTTCAGACCCACAGAGATCAAAAACAATCTGAGATAAATGTCACTCATATCTATTCATCAAATGTGCCTCATAATCAACAGAAGCCCATATATTTGAGCTTAATTGATTAAGCACTATCTTTTCCCCACCTCCTTCAATTATAATTGTTTGCTTTACTTAATTTTTTTATAACCTCCCAAATCCTCCTTCCACCAAGATTTAAAATTGCAGGTATTAGTAAACAAAGCCTTTTTTCTCAGCTCCCACAAGGACTCATCCTGCACAATCTATATCCAACATCCCCATTCTACTTTTCTAGGTCTGGTTGGACTCATATTTATAATGAAGCCAAAGGTAGGTCAACTAAGAAAAGAACTAACATAATAAAATCAGCTTAAAACTGAAATATGCTTACACTGTGTGCTAATTTTTCTATTTTTATCTTTACTTGAAAAGTACATATTGATTTCCTATCTAAAAAATACAGACTTTGGGGATACAGACAAAATTGGAAAAGTCAATTGTGTCAGTGCTGACTAAAGACTTTTTAAAGAAAATGCTCTTATTTAAATACTTAATTTAAATATAAGATAATTAAATGATATCTTACAACACAACACATGTGGAGTTTATGAAATTTAGCCATAACACGTGTATATATATATATATATATGTGTGTGTGTTATATACATTATATATATATATAAATATAAAATCTAACAAGAGAGAATGCCAATTTTCTAGGCTAAATCCAGTCAATAAATGTATAGATTATATTTTCTTTCTCTATTTGTCACAATTTTGTTGAGGCATAATTGACATGTAATAACTGCACAGGTAGAAAGTGCTCAATTAGATAAGTTTCTGACATATATAGATAAAGATATAGATATATAGATATATGCCAATATTTTCTTTCTCTATTGTTCACAATTTTGTCGAGGCATAATTGATATATAATAACTGTACAGGTAGAAAATCCTCAATCAGATTAAGTTCTGACATATATTGATATAGATATATAGAGATATGCCAAATTTCACTACAGTCAATATAGTAAGTATAATGATCACTCCTTCTCTACAATCTCTCTCTCTCCTTTCCCTCCCAGCTCCTCTCCCACCCCATAAGACAGATATCCACTGATTTGTTGTCACTAATTTTGGATAAACGAAATTACAGAGTATGTAACTATTTTGCTAATTTCTTTCTTTCTAAACTGTTATGAGTTTCACTCATGTTGTAATGTACATCAATAACTTATTCCTTTTCACTGGTGAATTTGTCTGTTTATGAGTAGCTGGGTTGTTTCCAGTTTGGGGCCTTGTGACAGGCCTTTTGAAGATGTCCACATCTTAATTATCAGAACTTGAGAATATTTTACCTTACGTAGCAGAAGGACCTATGCAGGAGGGTAAAAGGGTCAAAGTTAGGGAAGAGGACAAGAAGGAAAGGGCCCCAATGTTCTCAACCTATTATCTATTCAATTTAAATCCCAAATTTCATCATCTAAATTATCTATGGTTGTAGCTCTGGTATAATCCATTCTGGGTATAATCCAAAACATCTCTCCATGTGTGGACCTGTGAAACCAGAAAACAAGTTATCTGTTCGAAAAGTACAATGGTGGCATAACCAATGTAGATAGGGAGAATAGAAGGGAACCAGGTGTGGTGGCACATCCCTCTAATCTCAGCAGCACCCTCGAAGCTGAGACAGGAGGATCGCTGTGAGTCTGAGGCCAGCCTGGGCTACATGGTCAGCTTGAACTACAATGTGAGACTCTATCTTGAAAAAAAGGGGGGCGGGGGGAGAATATAGAAGGGAAAAGAAAGTGACTAGTCCTAAGAAATTGTGAAATTCAACTGGACAAATTACATTATGATTTATGACCTAGGAATAACTCTCTGCAGCCGGAGGGCCCACCCTCTGGGCCCACGGCTCTGCCCTGCTGCCCTGCAGACTGTCATCTCTGGCCTCAGAGTTACACTTTTTCATGGAGAGTAGCATATGTTTGCAACTAAATAGTTGTATTAGCTTGTTTCATGCCTGCAGAATTTGGGGATGCAGTAGCCTTTTCTCATTTTGCTCTCTCTCTCTCTCTCTCTTTCAATCCAAGATAGCAATATTTCTACTGAGGCAATATTCCCAAGAACTTCATACATTTTCCACGTGTGTCACAGGAATTCACGCCATTAAACAGGAAACTCTTCCACATACATATGCCAGATAATCCTACCTTAATTCTTGCTTTCTGTTGAGATATGCGAGGGTATCCTTGAGTCATACTCTTAAACTTTTCAAACAGCTTTCTGTGTGACTGAAATACTGGCCTTATCTAAAGGTCTCCCAAGGTGCTACTCAGCTACATCTTTGGCCTTCTCTCCAGGGCACACTTTGCTGTAATTAGTTTTCTAATTTTAGCATCTTTTGAATTCTAGATTGACCAAGAATTTCTCAAATTATCAAGTCCTGTTTCCTTTTAAATTAATAGTGTTTTCCCCAATCTATTTCTTTTTCTACACATTTTACTGTAAAAGCAAGAAAACAAGCCATCATCAACATTTTGCTCGGAAATTTCAGGTAACTATCCAAATTCTGTTATCTGCATACTGAAGTTTTCTTATCCACATACTGAAGAACAAAATTCTGCTTCTCCCCCTAAATAATGAAGAACTCATTTCCCCCATAAGCAGTCTCTGTAGTATCTATATTTCTACCAACAGTTTGTTTACTATAACTAAAGTGTTTTCTATGGCACTATAGATTTTCTTTACCACATCTCTCATTTTCTTCTGAGCCCTCACTGGCAGAGTTTTTAATAGCTATATTTCTAATAACAGATATCTAGGATTTTCTATCATGCATATCAGCCTGTACCCACTAACCAATTCCACAGCCACTTTCACATTTGTGTTTGTTGGAGCAATACCTCATGTCCAGAGAGCAAAATCTGTATTAGGTTCCTATTTCTGCTATAATGAATTACTACAAACTAAGTGACTTCAAGAAATGCAAAATTTTATCTTGTTGTTCTAGAGTTTAAAAAAATTCAAAAAGTATTTGATATGGGCTGTGTGTGGTGGCACATGCCTATAATCTCAGCATTTGGGAGGCTGAGGCCTCAGGAGGAGTGCCATGAGTTTGAGGCCAGCCTGGGCTACATAGTGAGTACAAGACCAGCCTGAACTACATAGTAAGACCCTGTCTCAAAAAAAAAAAATTTAAAAAGGATTTGATATGTACTGACATTTAGACATTTATTAATTTTCCAAAACTAAAATTAAGGGGTTGAAATCTTCATTCCTAGCCAGGCACAGTGGCACCTACTTGGGAGGCTAAGGCAGGAGGATCACAAGTTCAAGACCAGCCTGCATAACTAAGTGAGACCTGTCCTCAAACTCAAAAAATAGAGATGTAGGGGTTGGGGATTTAGCTCAAGTGGTAGAGCGCTTGGCTAGCAAGTGCAAGGCCCTGAGTTCAATCCCCAGCACTCCTCAAAAAAAAAAAAAAAAATAGAGATGTAGCTCAGTGGTAGAGAATTTGCCTAGCATGCATGCAGTCCTGGGTTCAATCCCTACTACCACAAAAAGAAAAAAAAAAAATAACAATAATTTGTTCCTTCTGAGAATGTAAGACAGAATATATGCTTTGCCTTTTGCAGCTTAAAAAGACTTCGCATATTCCACAGTTCATGGCTCATCACTCAGAGCTCTGCCTCTGCCATTACATAACTCTCACTCTGCTTCTATCACCACATTGCCTTTATGTCCCTAAACCTCATACCTCCTCCTCTTAATGATCCTCATGCTTACAATGGGCACACAGAAATAATCCAAGATAATGTCCTCTTCACAAAAACTTTAGTCAAACATGTGAATTCTCTCTGTTATATAAAACAACTATTCACAGTTTCCAGGGATAAGGATAGGGACAGCTTTAGGGAGAAAAATATAAGTAAATCCCTTACCCATTTCTAGCATAAAAAAGTTTCTTATTCATCTTTATATTTAATAGATTTTTTCTAAGTATAAAAGTCTAGATCAATAGCTTTTTAACACTTTAAAGATAGTGCATCGTCTTCTGGCTTGCATCAATGGGGATAAGAAGTCTGCTGTCATTCTGATCTTGGTTCCTCCTGTAAAGAATGAGGGTTTTGGTTTTTTTTTTATCTTTTTGCATGTAATTTTTTTCACTGTATCACTAATTTTCAGTTCACTGAATATAATGTACACTATGATGTTTTCTTTATGCTTCTTTTGCTTGAGGTTTATTATGGGTTATTTTCATCAAATTTGGAAAAGTTTGCCCATTATTTCTTCAGACATCATTTCTACTCTCCACCTCACTGGAACATTAATTGAATGAATACCATTTACGTTGTGCTCTACCCAACGATTACAGAATACACGTTCTATTCAAGTACACATACAGAGTCATGAGTTTGAGCCCAACCGAGGCAATTCAGCAACTTAGAAAGAGTCTGTCTCAAAATTAAAAATAAATAAAAGGAATGGAGAGGTAGCTCAATGTGAAGGCTCTAGGTTCATTCCCTAGTACCAGGGGAAAAAACAACGTATGAGAACTCAATCAATCAGATTTTTCTCTGCCTTCTGCTTTCAGAATTTTTATTAAAATATATCTGTTTACAGATCTCTTTCTGTTTATCATACTTGGCTTTTGTTGAACTATCTGAATTGTACAGATTAGTATTTTTTAAGCAACTGGAGAAATTCTCAGTCATCATGTCTTCAATTTTTTCCTGCTCCTTTCTTATACTTGATTGTGTTCCATATTTCTCTGAGGGTCAATGCACTTTTCTGCTTTTTTTCCTCCTCGTTCTTCACATTTGTAACATCTGTCAATCTCTTTAAATTTGTTAGTTTTCTCTGATAGTTCAAATGTACAGTTGAGTTCCTTAAAGAGAATTTTTCATCTTAATGATTGTACTTCTCAACCTCAGAATTTCTGGGTTTTTTTTTATCATTTCTAACTATTGATACTCTCTATTTGATGCAAAATTGTCATACTTTCTTTTACTTCTTTGTAATTTCCTTTGTCTTAATGGCTATTTTCAAGTCTTTGTTAATCTGATATGTGCTAACTCTTATAGTTAATTTTTCCTACTGTATTTGCATTTTATGGATCAGGTTTTTCTATTTCTTCTCATGCCTTGAAATTTTTTATTACTAACTGGTCATTTTAGAGGATATACTGCAGCATTGCTAGGTAAATCCATCCTGCTCTGGAGTTTATTATTGTTATTTGTTTGTTTATAAGGACTTCACTAAAATAATGCTGCAGTGTTAAGCCTCTAGCGTTGTTGCTCAAGGGGTTGCAGCGTTGCCTAGGTATACCCATTCACATTGGTATGAAGGTATAGTTTTGGCAGAACTTTGTCACTTTCTTTGATCACATCCAGCTGTTAAGCTAAACTCACTGCCAGTTGATTGAAGTACTCTTTTTAACAACACCCTGGTAGCTAAATTGTTCTACAGACTAATTTATCAAATTCAGGTTCCTCTGAACGAGATGTTCTGGAGGGCAGTACATGAGATTTGTTGTGACCTCAGGTGAGAGGTGAGCTTCTTTTTTTTTTTGGTGCCGGGGATCAAAATCAGGGTTTTGTACTTGCTAGACAAGTGCTCTACCATTGAGCTAAATCCTCAACCCCAGGTGAACTTCTTCAAGCCATTTCTTTCACAGGTTCTCTGCTTCTGTCCCCAGGCAAAATCTGAGAGCTTGGAGTGGAGACAATGGCACATTTTCTCTGAGTGACATGCTTGCTTTAGGACCTGAATGCTCAATAGGGGCCAAGGAGGGTAGACTATGGATAGTAACCTCCCATATTTTTACTTTCATCACCCACAGTGTAACCATTATCTTACAAGCCAGGGCAGGGGTGATGTGGGGCCTAGTATTCTCAATGGTGCCACAACCAAGTTAGAGCCTACAACCTGTGAGTGGGGAGTTGGGAGAAAAGGTGAGCTCCATCTTTTAGCCACTCAGAACTTATCCTCATCAGCAAGTAGGTGAGGTAGGAAAAGAAAAGCTAGTGTCCTGCCCTGACAGAAGATAGCCCTATTACTGGGAGCTGAGAAGGATGGGGGTTGGGAGCATCCTTTGTTCTTAGGTATCCCAGTTTCCATCTCGCTGAGCTGGCAGAAAGGCAGGAGGGAGTAGGTCTTAGTTTGGATACCAGAATCTCACTATTCTTACCAAAATATAGATTTTTCTTGGTTAAATGTTTCTTCATTTACTTAAAAAATGTCCTTAGAACCATTTTGAAAGGCATTAAATGGTTGTTTTAAAAATGATCTTCACCACCTTTTCTGGAAATCACCACATGTGCTCTCACCAAAATTCTTCCCAGTCAACTAATCAACAAAGGTGGCAAGACCATTCAGTGAATCTTTCTCAAAAAACTGGTTCTGGTCAACAAATTTAGAAAGAAATGAAACTCGACTCTTCCTTATATCACATACAAAAATAACCTGCGATGGATTATAGCCTAAAATTTAAAACCATAAAAGCTCTAGAATAAAACACAGGAAGAACTCTTTGTGATTATGACTTTAGGATAAGCAAAGATTTTTTTAAGCTGGGACACAAAAAGTGTAAATCACACACACACACACAAATTAACATGAACTTCATCAAAAAATTTTAAGATTTGTCCTATAAAGATACTGTGAGAAAAATAAAAGACAAGCCACAGATTGTGAGACTAGTTTCACAAACCATAAACCTGATAAGGAACTCATTTTCAAGATACAAAAATTATTCTTTTAAAATGATCATTATCTATGACAAATATGTACTAATAAAAACATAATAAAAAAGAAAAAAAGAAAGTATTCTTTTAATTGAATAAGAAGAATATAAACAATCCAGTTTGAAAACAGCTAAAGTTTGAACAGACTTCACCAAAGAGGTTATGCAAATAAGCAAATGAAATGATGCTCAATAATGTCAGTCTTCAGAGAAATGTAAATTAAAATCCTAATTAGATAACACTATGCACTCATAGAATGGCTAAAACTTTAAAAAGTTGATGACTATACATGACGAGGGTGAGGAGCAATTATAATATTTATACATTTCTAGTTTGAAAATAATATGGTATTGCCACTTTGGAGACTAGTTTGGGAATTTCTCTAAAAGTGAAATATAGATGTAACACACAATGCAGTTACCCCACTCCTACATGTTTACCCAAGAGAAATAAAAACACAAAGACTTGCATGCAAAAGTTCATAGCTTTATTAGTTGTAGCCAAAACCTGGAAAAAACTCAAATGTTCATCAACAGGTGAATGGATAAACGTGTTGTGGAATATCCATACAATGGAACACTACTTGGCAATAAAAAGAACACATCAGTGAAAGAAGCTAGGTGCAAAAGATTGTACAATTCTATTTATATGAAACTCCAGAAAAGACAAAATTATAGTGACAGGAAACAAATCTATGGCCATGTAGAAGTGGGGCTGTTGGGTAGGAACTGACTGCAAAGAAGCGTGAAGGATCTTTGGGGAATGATAGATATATTCTACAACTTTATTGTGGTTTTAATTACATTACGATACATTTGTCAAGCTCATATAATTGTACATTTAAAGTGGGTAAATTTTAATGTATGCAAATTATAACTCAGTGAAGTTTTTTTTAAGAGAACATAGAAGAAAATCATTGAATAGTAATAGTAGGAAAAGATCAGAGAGATTGAGATACTCAGTCTTCATATACTGAATCAACATACTGAATATCAGGGATTCTTAAATTGTTAGGTATCAATTGAAAATAATTTTTGTGGACCATTTTCATTCAGTAATGAAAACAACATTTCTCTTAAGCCAGATTTGTGAAAATTAGGTTTTAAAAAAATCACACTTTTACAGCAGGATGTTATTTTACCATACTCAATAAAAAAGTGTTCAGATGTCACGTCTAATAAAGCTATAATAAACTAGGATTTTGTTCAGCAAATAGTCACTTACTTCCCCTACTTTCCACTCCCACTACCTTTACACTTGGCCATCTGGCTTGCTTTAGCCACTGGAATATGAATATCCAGAATATTGGCTGGATTATTATGTGCTTGCATGGCTTTGCCTGTATGTGAATTCCCATGATCAATACACAAGTACCACTCAAGTACCCAGCACCACTTAATGCCGGATCTTAGCATGAGGCAAGATGAACAAACCTGAACTTGCTCCAAAGCCTGTAACTGACCTAAAGCCTAAAGAAAGCCACCTATGAGTGAGAGAATTACAAGTCTGCCATTGTATGAAATGAATTTAAAGGAGATTTGTTATACATCTTTACTGTGAGAATAGTACACTAACACAGTTAACATTTGTGGAGAAATTATGCTAAGCACTAAGCTAAAAACTTAATGTGTACTATCCATTTAATCATTACAAGGATGTATAAAAAAGAATATTTTAGCTTTCCTTTTCAAATACATGACGGTGAAACTGAAGAACAAAGAAGATAACTGCATTATTCAAAGTCTTAGAGCTAGGAAGTTACAGAACAGTATTTAAACTTAGGATATTATAACTATAGTATTCACCCTCTTGTTCATTGTGCTCTATTAGTTCGATATAGTATTTAACAAGGGCCCCTAAAGCAGTACTTTTAAAAGAAACCCCTATTATTTTCCATCTGTAAGAAAGTAGCTTACTATCAGACTGCAGTGAAAGCATTGCTTACAAAGTCAAAATTAAATTTTTAAAATTTACTCTTGTAGTTGGAATGCTAAAATAATGGTTAACACTCTTCCATTTCTATACACTCTCCTTTTCTTTCTTTTAATACACCAATATTCACGAATGTATCTAAACAACTATCTATTTACTCCAATTCCTGGAAAACCATACTGCCTTCACTCAATTATAAGGTCATGATGCAAAATGCTGATCAGCTATGTTATCAGCTATTGCTTTGCTATACTGTGATTAGCTATGTTGACTGCCTTTTTCATTCTCCACAATATCCCAAATTTTAATCACGAACAGCAACCTCGATTTCAGTATTACCCCTCACTCTCAGAGGATCGGCCTTCAATTTATACAGATGTATTCTATGAAGAATTAAATTCCTCAGCTTTTCTCCTCTCAGCTTTATTATTATCTTTACTTCTCATACCCCTTACTCTTATATCTCAGATGACTAATTCCATCCTATATTCTTGATTTTCTTTCTTCTTATACATTCGCCTATCATTCAACATCTCCTCTTTTTCTATTTGGAATCCTACCTACTTATTTCTTCCACATCTTAAACCAACTTTCCCACAAACCTGATTCCTCTACAAACTACCAAATTCACATCTCTCTTTGCTTTCACTATTAACACGTGACCACCAGCTTGAACTACCAGTGAATAGTATGTGCATGACTGTCTCATCAGGCAGTGTATACCACCGCTGGTGGAAGTGGTAGTCATATATGGGACAGTCCTGATGAACCACTGATGGTTCAAGCTGCTCAAATGGTGAGACATACAAATTACAGCCCTGCAATGAAAATGTTAAACTAGTCTATTTCAGCTGTCTTCACGTCCTCATTTCCAATTCATTCCAAACTGCACTACCATGTGGCATCTTCTCCTGTGAACTTAACCCAAATTATTCTCTTAAAAGACACTGTATATGTACCAATTCCCCAAGATGAAGTAATTATTATATATCACAATATATACTAATTTTTAAAAAGAATCTAAAAGAAAAAACATATTGACACTTTCCGAATTGCCCAAGTCATGGTTTTCTATCAGTTATCTTTACCAAGTCTCTCTGTAGTTTAAATGGCAGTGTTAACTACATACATCAACTCCAGACCCATCTCACATGTAATTGCTTCTCCTTCTGTGTTCTGTATTATGGTTATTGGTACCACTATCCATTCAGTCAGAAAACCTGAAAGTTAGGTTTCTCCTTCACATCATGGTCTCTTTATATCTCCAGTATTGCAACTCCTGCTACTTAGATCAGCCCTCATAATCCTCAGTGGACTATTCAAAAAGTTTGCCAACTTACTTTTTAGACAGCAGTCTAGCACACATTTAGTACACTCTCCACACTCCCAAATATACTAAAACTTAAAATGAAAATATAGAGCCGGAGGTATAACTCAGAGGTAGAGTGACTGCCTACCATGCACAAGGCTCTGAGTTCCATCCCCAGGACTATTAAAAAAAAAAAAAGCAAATTTAAGTAACTTCTCCCCTTTTCCTCCCACATCACTCCACTATGCTTAAAGCTTTCTAGTGGGTAATCGTTGCCTAGAGAATAAGATGAAATGCAGTATTTGGGAATGCAAGATGTTTTCATGGCCACTTTTACTACATTCTCTTGTGATCAACTGCCTACACCATGTCCTCTGCATCCTACATTTCAATTACTCAAAGTTTCCTACAGTTTTCCAGAACAAGTTATACTGTTAAATGACTTGGAGCTTTTGATTGTACTGTTTTCTGCATGTGAAATTTTATCCACACCTCTCCCCATCACTGTTTTCTGAGAAAAACCTAACGCCTTACAATTCTCAAATTAAAGATCATCTCTCTGACAAGCACTTTTTGCTCTCTCTCTCTCCTATCCACTTTAATTTGCCTGTATGTCCGCCACTCTATCTGTGCATATATCTGTAACAGCATTTGCTTTATATACATATATCTACTAGACTTTAAACATCTTGGGAGCCATATCTGAATTCCCTGTGTATCCCCAGTGCTTAGTATTAATCTGAAATAATATGTGCCCAATATATTATTTCTCAAAATTCTCTCTTTGGCTCCTCTAACATCACCCTTTCCTTTTTTTCCCCTACTTGCATAACTCCTTTCAGTTTCATTCTTGAGTTCTCAATTTCTGAAGTCTTCTTTCTTCTTCTCTTTTAGTTCTACAAACTCTACTACCCTAGACAATTTTTTTCCATTCTGATGAACCTCACTGTGTCCAATTACCAACTATTAATCAATAAATCAAATAAAATCAATAAAACTAGATACATGTCTCTCACCATGTACTAAGCTAAAATCAAAGTGGATCAAAGATTGAAACATTCAAACAGAAACACTAAATCTACTGGAGAATAAAATAGGAAGAACTCTCGAAAACATAAGGTTGGAAAAAAACTTATGAACAGAAGCCAGACTGCACGGGAAACAATACAAAGAATTGGTGCTTGGGACCACATCCTATTAAGAGGCTTTTGCACAGCAAAAGAAATTACTAATAGAGTGGGGTGAAAAATCACAGACTGGGAAAGAATTTTTGCCAGCTGTCCCTCAGACAAAGGTCTACCATCTAGAATATATAAAGAACTCAAAAAAATCAACCCCCCCAAATTTAAAGACCCTATCCAAAAATGTGCATCTGAAATGAATAAACATTTCTCAGATGAAGAAATAAAAACAGCAAATAAATATATGAAAAAATGTTCAACATCATTGGTCATTTGAGAGATGCAGCTCAAAACAACACTAAGATACCATCTCACTCCAGAAAGAATCGCTATTACCAAGAAATCAACCAATAACAAGTGCTGGTGGGGCTGCGGAGAAAAAGGAACCCTCCTCCACTGTTGGTGGGAATGTAGACTGGTCCAACCACTGTGGAAATCAGTGTGGAGATTCTTCAGAAAACAACTAGAGGTTCCATTTGATCCAGCTATTCCTCTGCTTGGTATCTTCCCAGAAGAATTAAAATCATCATACCACAGTGATATATGAACAACCATGTTCATAGCAACACAATTTGTAATAGCTAAGTCCTGGAAACAAACTAAATGCCCAACAACTAATGAATGGCTAAAGATGATGTGGTTTTTCTACATAATAGAGTACTACTCTGCCATAAAATGGACAAACTAGAGACATTTGTAGGTAAATGGATGTTCCCTGAGAACATACTCTTAAGTGAAATAAATCAGACACTTATCAGTACACATTGAACTGTTTCTCTGATATGCGAAACCGTACGTGTAAATACGGACAAAGGGGTATAATAGATATTTTGTAAAATAAAAAAAGATAGTATTCAAAAGAGAGGAGAACTAGATAGGGAAAAGGGTGATAAAGAAGGAAGGTTAAAAGAAAAGTAAGATGAAAGGGAAAAAATGGAAAAATGTAAATAAACTTGTTGCAAATAGGGAGGGGTGGGTGCATGGAAGGGAGGGGAAAGGAAGAGGGGGGAAACCAAGATACATGTACAGGTACAAAATAACCATGTTGATTATGATCATTATGTATACAATGCACCAATACATGTTCTTGGCAAAAATAAAAAAATTTTAAAAAACAAAAAAAATATAGTATGGAAATTTCATACCACAGGCCCCAACTTCTAAGCTATAGTTTCATAGACATTCTAATACTATCAACAACCATAGCTCACTTATTGAAAGATGTTACATGCCATTTCCTGTCACTTAACCATCACAACCATCCTGTAAAGTAGGTACAATTCTTCCTTCCTTAGGATGAACAAGACATGAACTTTCCCAGTACAGTTAGAAGACAGTGATACCAGAATTGGAGCCCAAATCAGTAGAAGTCCATTTCACAAAATATTTACTAATCTTTACCGTACTTTTTCAAATCAACATGTTCCATGATCATTTCATTATTTCCAAATCCAATCTCCTACTTCTATGATTCTTGGCTCTATGGCATTACTATTACCAGCAACAGTATGGAAGTATTCCAAGTCACGTTTAATTCCTCTGTCTTGCCCACATTTGTTTAGTCACTAAGCTGCATTCTGTGTCTGATAAGTCTCTTGAATCTCTGCCTCATAATTGCAATATTTTGGTGACCATCTTGCTGTTCTCTACTACTATCACTGCCCCTTTCAACTTATTTTCCATTTCCTTGACTTTTCTTTCTAAATGAAGCTAATTGACCTCCAGAGAAGATGGCTGAATGAGGACAACTGTTTACTCGCTAAGACTTCAATTAAAATGATTAATGAAATTATTTAACAATATGATAACCAATACTAGAAACTACAAAATGATATTCTCATAGTACAGAACTGAAGAACTTTTACAAGAGGATTTAATTTTTGTAACAATTAGGTGCTGACAGGATTTAATTGAAGGGAAGATTGGCCCAAATCAAGACTCACTAGTTAAGAAGTAACTTATCTGGACAGCACATAAAGAGAACAGAATCCCACAAATAATCTAAAATCTGGTGCTATGAAGCTAAAGGTGAAAGCCAACTCTGAGTAACCAGGAGTTGCAACATAGTATCATGGTTGAAGCTCCAAGTGTACATTAGCTATCAAGCTCCTATATCTCTCAAGCAATAGGGGTATACATAAAATTCTCTGTGTGGTCTAAGGCCACCTTCCACCCAATTTCAGGCAAAGGTTAGGAGCTACTTCCCTCATCCAATCTACAGAGGGTATTCACACAGTCTAATATCTCTATCCAAAATTTCTCTTTCAATCTCCAATCTCCTGGACTTTCACATCTTCCATGTCTTTTAGGGGTGCAAATGCTATCTGACTAAATCCAATTAACTTAATAACTTTGTGGCCTTCAAATTTACTTTGGAGTATGGCATTTATTATTCTGGGGCTTCACCAGAAACTTCCATTTTAATGTTCTTTTTCACTAATACTCTAGGTAATGTTTCTGTTTGGGCTTTTTGTGGTGGGGTGGGGATGGTGGTCTCAAAGGCAAGACTAACACTCTGTCCAAGTTCCTTTAATCTTCCATCTTAAATTTAGACTGGCTGATTCAAATGTTAACTCACTTTGCAAGTAATTTAAACATTTTAATAAGGCTCGGGCAGTTCTCTAATCTTTAATCTATGAATACTATATAATAATAATAGGTCTTAATAGGGTAGTTGTAAGTATTAAATAGGTGATATAAAGAAATAAAAATACTTACATTGGTCCACAAGGCCCTATAAGAACCACCTCTCCTCCATCTCTTGGGTCATGTTATTTCCCCCTCTCTCAAATCAGGCACTGTTTCGCCTGCTGCTTCTTTTCTCCTTCCTAGAGCACCCATCTCTCAGGTAATTGATGGCTAACTGCTCCACTTACCTCAGGTCACTGCTCAGATGTTACCTCTTTGGAACATTCTATTTAAGCTTCATTCCCTCTCTATTTCTGCTACCCACTTTAACTCTGCCCTGCCTTATTTTCCTCCAGAGCACCTATCATCTTCTAGCATCTTATATATTTTTACATTTTTATTTTATTTTGTGTCTTCCCATTTAAGTGTAAGATCCATTAAAAAAAACTGGTACATAAGAACACAAATAACTAGTCAAGAAATATGGACTGTCATTATAACAATAAATATTACACTGCAGCACCTTTGTGAACTATTCCAGCAATCAGACCCAGAGGCAGCACTGCTCCTGGCTGGCACACAGCACGCTAGACAAAAAGGTATGCCAGATATATTTTGTAAAGATGGCTAGCTAATCTGAAAGCATACTGTAAAATTACAGGCAAAGGATCAATGTGAGAGTAGACGAAATAGTATGCCATGAAATCAATTAATTTAAGAAGTAGGAGAAAACAAAAGAACCCACATAAAATATGTGCTCTAATCCAGATTAGAGAGAACACCGTTTTAGTGAAACAAGGACAAGCATGGAAACAAAGACTAAACTCTGACAAAAAGACGATTGTCACATTAAAATCACAGAAAAAGAATGAAAATCAGGTGAAGGGGTGAGAAGAAAAAAAAGAATTGAGATGTGTTATATACATGTACCAATTCCTCACAATGAATGTAATCATAATCTACTGCAATTATGTATGAATAAAAGTTAAAGAAAAAGAAAATCAGGCTTTTATGTCAAATAAAACCAAAACAGTAAGGTAGAATATAGTAACACTTAGAAAACTGATTATAAGTGGGAAAAATACACAACTATTGTCAGATTTCTAGCTTGTATAATTGTGTACATGATGACCTCACCTGTATGAGAATCAAGAGATCAAAAGCAAAACAAATTGGATTTTAGAAATGATAAACTTTTTATGCCTGAATACTACCCAGGTAACCACACCCAAGAGAAAGCTGTGGCTAATAGTGTAGAAATGGAAATCTTTGATAAACAGAGGTACTTGGAGTCATAAAAGTAGAAAGATGTCCAAAGTATAACATATGAATTTAGAGTATAAGTCAACAAAGAAGTGTTTTATAAAAAAGAAAAAGAAGTGTGCTATTATGAATAAAAAGAGAGAAATAGTACCAGAAGGAAAGACCTTGAAAAATGAACAATGGAAAAAATAGTTCAGTTTGATAAGAACTAGAGAGAAGTTCGCATTTTCTACACTTTCTCTGTTCCAGCAAAACCATTCATCTTTCTCTAGATACACCTGCCCTTTCTTTAGTCACTCCCTCTAAACAGGCTACCCTGGCCCTTCTCCCCTAACACCTGCCAGGTATTAATTTGCAGTCTTCAAGATTCGATTCAAATACTTCCAAACGAAATACCACATTACTTGACTCTACTTTACAGGGATAACAATTTGTTACAAGTAGATAAAACAAGCAACCCATGGGTGATGCATCCTTAATTCTAAAGCCTCAATCTCGTACAGATACCTGTATTGAGAGAAAGAAGACTAAATGGAAACTAGCAATAACATAAATACTATATCTATATTTTCTTTAAACTTTAGAGGAACAGGTTATCTAAACGTGAGTGGTCCAGCTATGTTTTATTACCATGCCACAGGACACAGTGTGGGCAGCTAGTGAGTTCGTATGGGAGAGCACCATGGTATGTGAAAGGTGAAATGCTGAGCATTTATTATGTGCCACCTGCACAATCTTTTCACCATGCTGATTCAAGTGAAAACTAATGCAGGATAGATGTGATTTTTTATTCTCTTTTACTTAAACTAATTTTTCTTTGAAAAGAAAATATGGTAGAAAATGCATGTAATACCAAAAAGCATAAAGTGTATTCCTATGCTAGAGACAACCACTACTAAAAGCTATTTTTTATAAATATTTACAAAACTACTCAATAAAGTTAAGAACCTCAATCTCTCTTCTAGCCTGTAATTTAAAAAAAAAAGACAAAAACTTAGAGTTAGTTTCTTAGAAGTAACAAATAGAGCCACAGAGATTTATTTTGATATGTCATTACTCATAGTAAGAATTTAAGTTTCTTGGGTAAGAGGCTGCATCTAGTATATCTTAGCATTCTCAATATGTGTAACACGCACTAATATCTTTGCATAGAAATATGTTTATTCAATGAAGTACTAAAGTCACAGGCATGATAAAACTCCTTAAATTTCACTACAAAATCAGAAAACCCAGAAATTCCATAGAAAGTACAAAAATTAAAAATGTTTTGCTATTTGCTTTGAACCTATTCTTTTCCTACATTTTTCAAGCTGAAAAAGATAACTGGTAAAACTGAAGTTTTAGTTTAAATATTCTGAGCAAAGTATGTATTTTCTAAATAGTTATTTCAGCAAATACAAATCTCTCAACTTGACTTTGGAAAATAAAGACTCTTTAAACTGTGACATGAATTTATATGCATTTTACTATAATATTTAATACTTTACAGAATAAGCCACAAACCTGCATGCAGGTTTATCAAAAAGAAATGTGCCAAAACAGGCTGAATGCACTAAGAGCCAGATTTTGTAGCTGGATTTGGGGAACCATATGACAAGGACTGTAGTATGGCGTTGTTGCATAAAAGAAATATTTAAGAACTCAAATAATTTTCTGTTAACTAAATTGGTAAAAATTAAACCAGTAAAATATACATTAAAATGCATACTAATATCTAAGATATTATTTTCTGATTGTTCTTTTTAAGAACTACTACTATTAGAAGCTATTTCCTAGCATAGTTTTGTGTCCCTGTACTATTCCAGTCAATAGCTCTCAATGTCTTCCTTTCTCTGCACTGGCCAAGAAGACTTGATAACAAATTCTTTGATCTCATGATACTGTATCAGCTTTCTCTAAGTGCTTTCCATAATTTATAGCCTGACAGGCAAAAGCTCTGCCTTAATTATTCAGAGAGTATCTGAATTAAGTAACCTCTTCTAAGCAGGTACTTAATCATAATAAATGGTGATTCTCCGTGTCACTCTACAAAATAGGCTTCTATTATTGAAAGCCTATATATACAAGAAAAGACTTGTTTGCAAAGCACAACAAATGTAGAGATTTACCTAAAATAAAAGAAACTAAAGAAACAGATTTCTGAGTTCCTATGGATATTGTTTCATTAATTATAGTGTTTGTATGAATCAACAGCCTAACATAGTCTCTCATTCTTTATAAAGTGAGTTTATAGTATATAATCTTAACCTTCATTATGAATATATTTTTACAAGTCTACTTCTAAAGCTACTGTTTTGAGAAAATAAGTCATCCTTTCTCTCAGAATTCAATTTATAATACAAATTTATCCTCTTATGGAATACAGAGATAAAGACTAATAAAGTAAATCTCATTTCAGTACAAATAGGAATTTGTATGTGGCTGTGTACATTTGTGCTGAATAATTTTGAAGTTTTATGTAAATTCATTCTGCAATTTGTGTTCTCGTGGGATTCTGACAGCAGGTGAAATATTTGTTACTAACCATAAAAAAATTATTAACTAAAGTAATAACGCCACAAAAACCAAGCTGGTATCTGATAGATGTCTTTTATGCACATTTCTCAATATTACAGATATTAGAAATGATGTAGTATTAATTGCAATTAAAGCTGTCCACATTGTCTTAGATGGGATCAGAGCCTCTGATGAAAATCTTTAAATAATAGGTTTTGTGAAAGCTTCAAATATCTTGATAACTTCTCCAGCTTTACTTGTGTTGATTTTGAAAGGTATGTCATTAACAACCTAATAAGAAAAATTACTATGTAATAATATTGATACTAGGAAAATATTTAAATATCTAGAAAATAAAATAGATATTGAGAATATTAAAAAAGGAAGAAAAGGAGGGAAAGGGTTTTAAATAAACTAATTTTTACTTTTAAAAATCTGTACAAATAGGTTATCTTCTCATTGTTGAATATCAATCATAAGATACTCTCCACATAACATTTCTCAACATATAAGAACAAAAATAAAATTTGATCTGAGACACAAATTTCCTGAACTTGATCAACAGGAGTTTCTAATTTATACTATGAGACCATCATCAGAAGTTTCATTTACCACAGAAACTCCAAGAAAAAAACACAAGTGCTGAAATGTTCTTCACACTGTCCTGCCTAAGTTCTCATGTTCACCTCTCCCTCTGCATTCTTGTAAATTCTTAAGGACTTCTGAAATCAACAAATGGAACACCCTGGCTACCAAGATTCCTCTTTTATTCTGCTTAGTTGCTCCTTTTATAGTACTATAATTAAAGTGATAGAACTGCCTTCACAGCCTAAATCAATATTCCATCCCTAAAGAATTAGAAACTGCACAATAGGAAAAATATTAAAAATAAAACACTAACTTAAAAAGGTGCCTCAGAAGCAGTTTTAAGAACTTAAGAACACAAAAGCTCCATAAACACATGGAAATTAAATAGCACCTTCCGGAACAATCAGTGGGTCACAGATGAAACTGATGAAGAAATTAGTTTCTACAATTGAATGATAGTGCCAATACAACTTGCCAAAATTTATGGGACACAATGAAAGCAGTTCTACCAGCGAAATTTATAGCATTGAATGCCCATATCGGAAAAAGAGAGCGAGCTCAAATACACAACCTAATGTTGAACCTCGAGCTTCTAGAAAAAGAAGAGCAAGTCAAACCCAAATCTTGTACAGGGGAGAACATTATAAAAATCAGAGATGAAATTAACGCAATAGAAACTAAGAAAACAATACAAAAAAATCAATGAAACAAAAAGTTGGTTCTTTGAAAAATTAAATAAAACTGACAAACCCTTAGCCAACCTTATAAAAAAGAGGAAAGAAACGACTCAAATTCATATAATTAGGAATGAAAAAGGTGAAATTACAACAGATCCTGCAGAAATCCAGAAGATCATCAACACCTACTTTGACAACCTGTATTCTAATAAGATCGAAAATCAGAAGAAATAGACAAATTCCTAGATACATATGAATTACTAAAACTGGATCAAGAAGATATAAAAACTCTAAATAACCCAATATCGGCCACTGAAAATGAAGAAGTAATTAAAAACCTACCAACAGAGAAAAGCCCAGGTGGATTCACTGCAGAATTCTACAAGAAATTTAGAGACAATTTAACGTCACTAATCCTCAAACTCTTTAGGGAAATTGAAGAAGAAGCAATACTCCCAGATTCATTCCTGGAAGCAAGCATTACCCTGATACCAAAGCCAGAGAAGGATCCAATGAAAAAAAAAGAGAACCATAGGCCAATCACTTTAATGAACATAGATGCAAAAATCCTCAATAAGATATTGGCAAGCAGAATGCAACAAATTATCAAGAAGATTATACACTATGACCAAGTAGGACTCATCCCAGGGAAGCAGGGATGGTTCAACATAATTAAATCAATAAATGTGATACACCATATTAACAGAGCCAAGGACAAAAACCATATGATCATCTCAATAGATGCACAAAAGGCATCTGACAAGGCCCAACACGCATTCATGATAAAAAGCCCTGCAGAAAATTGGAAGAGATTGTCTTTATCTCAATCTGATAAAAGCCATCTATGACAAACCGACAGCCAACATCATACTAAATGTTCAAAAACTAAAAGTTTTCACTCTAAAATCCAGAACAACACAAGGATGTCCGCTCTCACCACTCTTATTCAATATAGTTCTGGAAACATTAGCCAGAGCAATTAGACAAGAGAAAGAAAGCAAAGGAATAAGGATAGGAAAAGAAGAAGTTAAATTATCATTATTTGCAGATGACATGATACTCTATATAGAAGACCCCAAAAACTCCACCAAAAGACTTCGAGAGCTAATAACTAAATTCACTAGCATAGCTGGATACAAAGTCGACACTCAGAAATCAATAGCATTCCTGTACACAAACAACAGACTCACCAAGAGAGAAATTAGGGAAACAACACCTTTCATAATAGCATCCACAAACATGAAGTACTTAGGAATCAATCTAACAAAGGATGTAAAAGATCTGTACGACAAAAACTATAGTACTTTGAAAAAGGAGATTGAAGAAGATATCAGAAAATGAAAAAATATATCCCTTGCTCCTGGGTAGGAAGAACCAATAGAGTGAAAATGGCCATACTCCCAAAACTGTTATACAGATTTAATGCAATCCCAATTAAATTACCAATAACATACCTAACAGAATTAGAGAAAACAATACTAAAATTCATTTGGAACCAAAAGAAACCTAGAATAGCAAAAGCAATTCTGGGCAACAAAAGTAAAGCAGGGTCCATCACAATCCCTGACCTAAAAGTATATTACAAAGCTACTGTAATAAAAACAGCATGGTACTGGCACAAAAACAGACCCCACGACCAATGGAACAGATTAGAAGATGAAGAAAAAGGTCCAAACACCCTCAGTCACCTTATCTTTGACAAAGGGGCCAAATAACCTCATTGGAAGAAAGATAGCCTCTTTAATGAATGATGCTGGAAAAACTGGCTCTCCACATGCTGAAGGTTAAAACTAGACCCATATCTTTCCCCGTGCACTAAGCTAAAATCAAAGTGGATCAAAGATCTAAATATTAAAACAGAAACACTAAATCTGCTGGAAGATAGAATAGGTAGAACTCTTGAAGGCACTGGCATAGGTAAAGACGTTATGAACAAAACCCCAATTGCCCAGGAAATATCACAAAGAATCAACAGCTGGGATCTGATCTTATTAAAAAGCTTTTGCACTGCAAAAGAAACTACCAAATTTTTGCCATCTATTCCTCTGACAAAGGACTAACATCTTGTTATGGTTTGTGTCTAGATGTCCCCCCAAAGCCTCATGTGGTAAGAGATAGCTGGATCTAGAGTGTGTGATTACTAAATTGATCCATTGATCGGTTTGGCATTGTTCTGCTGGGATCAAGGATGTGAGACTGAAATTGGGGGTGGGAGTGCAGGCCACCCTGGGGGCAGGTAGCCTAGATAAAAGACAGGAAGAAGCTAACTAGCTGCTTGTTTGCATTGCTTATTTGCATACATTCCTTGCATTTTCCTCACTTTACTTTGCGGCCGGCCGGCTGCCGGTCTGCCACGCTCGGACCCAGCGGACTATAGACTGAAACCTCTGCAGACTGTGAGCTAATAAACCTTTCTTCCCCTAACTTTGGGTGTCGAGTATTCTGTCCCAACAACGAGAGAAAAGTAACTAAAACACATCTCAAATTCATAAAGAACTCAAGTAAAGGGGCAACTTCGAGGTTTTTGGAGAATAGAGGTTAGAAGAGCAAAGCTGACATTTATTAAAATGGGAAAACCTAGGGCCTAGAAGGTTTGAGGGGGAAATACGGAAGTTCAGTTTTATTTACAAGAAGTTCCAAAAGGCTATCATACATCTTAGCAGAGATCTTAAATAGAAAATTAAAGATAAGAGTTGGAGTTGCCCTTCTAGGTATCTTCCTGAAAGAGATAAAAGCATCATACCACAGTGATATATGCATACCCATGTTTATAGCAGTACACTCTATAAAACTAAACCTTGGAAATAGCCCATATCCTATCAAAGGATGAGTGGATAAAGACAATGTGGTTTTTATATACAATGGAATACTACTCTGCCATAAAGAAGGATAAACTTGAGACACTTTTAGGTAAGTGGATACACCTTGACAACATAATTTTAAATGAAATAAATCAGACACAAATTTTTAAATATCACATTGTTTCCCTTATATGAGAAACCCAAAGGGTAAATAAGGACCAAAATGGATGACAGATATTGGGAAGTAGGAAGAAAATGATGAAATGGGAAGGGGAAGGAGGGATAGGGGGAGGGGATGGAAAGGAAAGGAATAGCAATTCTAAAAAGATAAAGAATGGAAGGAAAACAATAGAAACAAAGTTTTGTAAATGGAAACTGGAAGAAAGATTGAAAGTAAGGGAGGGGAATGGGGAAAAACAGAATTAAGATATATTATATACTGGTACAAACACCCTATAATGAATGTGATCATTATGTATGTCAAAAATATACCAATAAAATTAACTTTAAAATAAAGAGTTGGAGTCCAAAAGTGCATTCAAGCTATCTATATAAACGTGGGGACTGTCAGTACACAGTAGATTTTAAAACCGTGAAATTATTCAGGATAACTGGCAAAGTCCAGGGACTGCTCTGGGGTCCTTAGTGTTAAGTGATCAGGAATATGAAAAGCATCAGAAAGGAGACTGAGAGAGCAGTAGGGCAGTGAAGCAGAGAGAAAACCAGGAAAGTAAATTACTTCCCTTAATCCTGGGACAGAATACTTGACACCAACAATCTAAGGAGGGGAGGCTTTTTTTGGCTCATATCTCAGTTCATAGTTGGCTGGCTCAAAGTCTGGACAGCATGGCAGAAAAGCATGGCAGACAGAAAGCAGAAAGAGTAAAGGGAGAAGCTGGGAAGGGAGATTCATCCTTTTGGGTCATACCCACAGTGACCAACTTCTTCCAACTGGACTCCACCTCCTAACAGCAAGTCAATTATAATGCCCCTATATTCCAGTCACCCTCCAAACAAATGAGGCTTTTGGGACATTTTAGGCCTAAACCATGACATGACATTCCACTTCTGGCCCCCAAAAGGGGCATCTCTTTAAGCAAAATATGCTTAGTCCATCTCTAAGGGTCACTAAAGTTTTAACAGTTCACTCAAAAGTCCAAGTCCAAAGTCTCCTCTCGGACTCGAAGCAAACTCTTAGTTGTGAGTCCCTACAAAAATCAAAAAGAAAGCTAAACACTGCTGACATACAACAGGACCAGGATAAGAATTCCCATTCCAAAACAGAGGAACAGGAGATAGTAATCCATGGGACCAAAGCAAAACTGAAATCTAGCGGGTAAACATTAAATCTTGTAGTTCTGTGTCCAGCACCCAGAGCAAGCTGTGGAGAGATATGAACTCCAAGGGGCTTGGGTGGTCCAACCTCTAAGGCACTGCTAGTAATTGCAGTCCTCACGGCTTCTTTCTTGGGCTGGCTTTGCTCATTTCTTGTGGCTTTCCTCAGGTGTTCCATGTTCCTGGCGTCTCTGAACTTCTTCGGGTCTTTACTGCACTTTTCGTTCCAGTCTCATACCTTCACACACTGTCCTCTTTTGGGGCACACTGCTTGACCTCCCATGTCTCTATGGGAAACCTGGGTGAAAGCTTCCATGATTCTATAACTCTTCCATTTTGCATGCCCATAAAATTAGCCCCATGTGAATGGTGTCAAGGTCTGCTGCTAACTCCAGACACTTTTGCTTCATGGCTGCAGAGGACACCAAGTGTCTGGAGGGCTGAGC
This sequence comes from Hystrix cristata, assembly GCA_004026905.1. Taxonomy (NCBI): domain Eukaryota; kingdom Metazoa; phylum Chordata; class Mammalia; order Rodentia; family Hystricidae; genus Hystrix; species Hystrix cristata. The sequence continues at coordinate 63,342 of PVJO010009272.1, forward strand.
ATGACGACCTGAATCCTGAGGAATCAATTCCTAGGCAGCCTTTCTCCGGCCAAAAGGTGGGTTCTTGCTGTTTTCCCAGATGCCCTCAAAGCATCCTTCCTATTGTCCAAATGTAAAGTTCTTAGCTTCTTTTTAATGCTAATCTTTTCAGCAACCAAGCTCTCCCTTGCTCTGTCATTGTGGGTGCCAACTTTATAAGACCTTCTTTCCTGGTGAAACTCAAAACTTAAAAAAAAAAAATCACTCAGTTACACTGTTTGCTCTTGATTTTCAGAATAAATCTGGCTAAAAGCAACATGTAATATCCATAATACAGACTGAACACTGGGTTGCCTTTAAATTTCCTCTACCAGATAAATTAGTCTGCCACCCTTAATCTCAGGCTCCAGCCAAGTCTCAGAACATAAGCAAACTATAGACAAACTTTCTGCCAGAGCATAATGCACATTGTGTGAAGTCCAGGCACCAATGGAGTCCTTGTTCCCAACTAAAACTTCCTGAGCCTGGTCTTTACCATCAGCATTTTTAATCAGCATTCTGGTCTTCTGTGCTTGGAACTTCCCATCAAATTCAACTTACAGTATTCTAAGGCTGCTTTTCCAACCAGCATCTCCAAACTTCTCAATGCCTCCCAGTTCCAAAGGCTACTGGACCACATGGTGAGGTAGCATCACACCAATGATCCTACTTCTCAGGTACCAAAATCTGTCTTAGTCATTTTCCTTGTCACCTGGACAAAATACCTAACACCTTCAATTTAAAGGAGGAGAGGTTATTTTGACTCACAGCTTGTAGAGACTTCAATCCATAGCCAGCCGGCTCCAAAGCAGGGTAGCATGGAAGAGGTGCATGGCAGAGGACAGCTGCTCACATCATGGCAGACAGGAAACAGAGTCAAAGGAAGAGCTGGGAAGAGAGATATATCCTTCCACATCATACCCACTGTGACCTTCTTCTTACAGCTAGACCCCACCTACTAACTGCAAGTCAGCTATAATGCCCCCATAGACCCATTATCTCAAATTCATGAGGCTTTGGGGGCCATTTTAGATCTAAACCATAATACCAAGTGGAGAAAATGTGTGTGTAAAAGAAGACAGCATGACCAACACTGTCAAATGCTCCCCCAAAATCAAATACAATAAGGATTAAGATGTGACTAGTGCAATTGGCAAGGTAAAATTAGCAATTAGGATTAAGACACGACTATTGCAATTAGCAATGTAGCAATTAGCAGGAGATCATGACAAGCGAAGTTCTGGAATCTAGTGAAGAACACTCTCTAAATGAACTGGAAAATGGAGGAGAAACTTTGAAAACAGCAAGGAGAGAAAATTTCTTCAGAGTTTTATTGTATTCATGAGCAAAGAAATGAATCAGTTCTTAGAAGGTGACATATAGCCAAGCAGGCATAGTGAAGGGAAGGGAGGGAAAAAAAAAGGAGAGGAAGGGAAAAAAGAATTAAGATATATTAGGTACAAATTCCCTATAATAAATGTGATCATTATGTATGTCAAAAGTGTACCAATAAAATTAATTTTAAAAAAATAAAGGGGAACTCTCAGTCCAAGAGAATGGAAAGAAAACAGAGACGCCAACACAATATGAAAATTTTTATCCTGGAAGAACGAAGTAACTTCTAATACTGAAAGAGAAATGGAAAATGGGAACAGACACAGATTTGAGTGAGAAGATTATTAATTTACATTTTGACAGGTTGGTAGTGCAACGGTAGTGAAAGGTTTCGGGAAAAGGCTCTGGCACAGCAGAAATACAAAACTAGAGATTAGTGACAAGTTGAAGATCGAATCGTAAATTTGAAAATAAATAACACTGACATGCTACCTGAACTCTGACATTTTCTCTATAGAAAAAAGAATGCTCAATAAGGAAGTGAAAGGCAAGGAAAAGTGATAAGAAAGAATCAGCTAAAGAAATAAATGATAAAGAGAGGGATTGCCTAAGGAGTCAAAAAAAAAAAAAAAAGAAGAAAGAAAGAAATTTAGAGCTTCCCCTGAGCACCCACATATAAAGTCAATACTTTTCCCCAGTGTTTAATAATACTGCGCATAATCCCTGCCACATTTCTTACTACACTATTTCATTATTGCCTATGTCCATGTTTATTATTCACTGGTAAACTAGAAGTTCAATGTTAGTGGGGACCATATCAGTCTTGTCAACTGTCATACAAATCTCAGGGCCTGCCACATGGTAGACATATAATAAATAGCTGTAGATAACATTATTAATTAAATACCATACAGACATCTGGTATTAAAATAATATTAGCAATGTATTTAAGGAAGACAGAAACATTCTTTGTTCCCATAAATCTTATAACTTCCCTACTTCAAAATCTTTGGTTAAAAGAGAAAAATAAACCAATTTCCATCACCTACAAAATTCTATAAGCTGGCTTTCTAATGTCATTCTGTTCTATTCTCTCCCTGCTTCTCTATACTTCAGCTTACACCACTGGCCACCTTTCTGGTACTTGACCATACTAAACTCTCTCTTGCCTTAGGAAAGAGTATTTCCTTCTATTTCAAAATGTCTTGTCCTGACTCAATGCTATAGTTCAGATTTGAGATGTCCCCCAAAGCCCATGTATTAAAAGGCTTGCTTCCCCAGCATGTGGCCTAATTGGGAGGTGGTGGAAACTTTAGGAGAAGAGACCTACTGGGAGGATGTTAGGTCACTGGGTGTGCCCCTGAAGGGAACAGTGAGACCCTGGCCCCTTCCTGTCTCTCTCATTCCTTCTCAGCCACCATGCTACTCTACTACATGTTCCTCCATGCCCAGAGGCAACAGGGGTCAGTGACCATGGACTGCACTCTCCAAAAGTGTGAGTTAAAAGAACCTTTCTTCCTTAAAAATTGATTCTCTGAACTATTTTATTATAGTTATGGAAAACTGATCAATACATCCTCCTTCAGAGAGTTTATCTATTATTCCTCAAAGAGGCCTTCTCTAACCACTATAGATAAATAATCAAACTCCATTATTTCCAATTACTTTACCTCATTGCTATGTATGGGTCAGAATGTCTCCATTAAATATGCTCCCAGCCCTCTGAATAATGCAGAACTCCTTAAAATTAAGCTACAGATCAGAAAAAATTTTAACGCGTGCTTTCCCACAGTCAATCTATAAATACAGAATTTTTATCATGCTTTGCATTGTGACATTGTTGTATCTAGAGAAGGTCAGATTTTTCAGTGTTCATGGTTGGATTCTCAAGACCTGAAAATGTCACTTGCTTCGAAAAGCAAGATAAAATTAGGGAAGTCTGAAACCAAAGGGCAGATATACATAGTTACTGATAATACTATATTCGTTCCTATACTCTAGTATTCCTACCATCCTCTAGACACACACACAGACACACACCCCCCACACACTTTGTTGTATGGTATTTGTTCGTTATATATATATTCCACTGGGGGTGACCCCAATAGAAAGCCACTTAAAATAAATTATTGTAATCATGAAATATATATGACCTCTGTGAAACCTCTTTTCCTGGGTTTTCATCTGGCACTTTGCTTAACTCCTATAAAAGAGACTAAGAAGGCAGTACAATCTTTTAAGATTATGCTGGGGCTGGGAATTTAGCTCAATGACAGAGAATGCATTTAACAATGTGTGAGGCTCTGAGTTCAGTCACACACACAAACACACACACACATGCATACACACACACACACACGCCTCATCAGTACCATGAACAAACTGGCCACAGCTATGCAGGAAGGGAAGTATGATGCAGAGCGGCCCCCCAGCAAGCCTCCTCTAGTTGAGCTGCGGGCTGCAGCTCTTCGTGCAGAGATCACAGATGCTGAAGGCCTGGGTTTGAAGCGTGAAGATCGAGAGACAGTTATCAAGGAGTTGAAGAAGTCACTCAAAATTAAGGGAGAGGAGCTGAGTGAGGCAAATGTGCGGCTCAGCCTCCTGGAGAAGAAGCTGGACAGTGCTGCCAAAGATGCAGACCGGCGCACAGAGAAAGTCCAGACTCGGCTGGAGGAGACCCAGATGCTGCTGCAGAAGAAGGGGAAAGACTTCGAGGAGACAATGGATGCACTCTAGGCTGACATCGACCTCCTGGAGGCAGAGAAGGCCAAACTAAAGCAGCGGCTGAACAACCAGTCCAAGCACACCATCGAGGGGCTCAAGGACCCCTCCCTCAGGCATTGCCACACTGGTCTCTGGTATTGCTGGTGGGGGCACTCCTGGGCAGGCTCCAGGGTCCTTGCCAGGCCTGGGGCTGGTAAAGGACTCACCTCTGCTGCTTCAGCAGATCTCTGCCATGAGGCTGTACATCTCTCAGCTCCAGCATGAGAACAGCATTCTCAAGGGAGCCCAGATACAGGCATCCTTGGCAGCCCTCCCCCCTCCCCATGTTGCAAAGCTTTCCCTCCCACCACATGAGGGCCCTGCTAGTGAACTAGCAGCTGGAGTGCTGTATCGTTAAGACCAGTCAGCTGCTGGAGACATTAAATCATCTGAGCACATACATTCATGTAGTAGATATCACTCGTGCCAGCCCTGCTGCCAAGAGCCCGTCGGCCCAGCTTATGGAGGAAGTGGCTCAGCTCAAGTCCCTGAGCGACATCACTGAGAAGCTAAAGGATGAGATCCTCAAGGAGACAGTGTCTCAACGCCCTGGAGCCACAGTCCCCACTGATTTTGCCACTTTCCCTTCAACAGCCTTCCTTAGGGCCAAGGAAGAACCGCAAGATGACACAGTCTACATGGGCAAAGTGACCTTCTCATGTGCAGCTGGCCTCGGACAGCGATACCGGCTAGTGCTGACCCAAGAGCAGCTGTACCAGCTTCATAGTCGCCTCATCTCCTAAGCACTTCTTCTGCCACTGTCCCCTTCAGTCCTCAGACTTCCTGGTGCCACTCGGCCCAGTGTACAGCCACCTCAGCCAACCCTAGGTAGAGCCATGTAGGCTAAAGACCTCCTGCCCTGTTCAGCTTTGCTCCCATCTTGTCAGTGCCCCATTCCTACCCCTTAACCTGGGTTCCCCCATTCTCATCCCCAGGCATTTTCCATGATTTGCTGTTCAGATGCTCCCTCTTTCCTGAGGGGCTCAGGGCATGTGGAGGATAGGCTGAGACCCCCACCACCAAAGGTTGGGTGAGGTCCCCTTGATTGAGGACTTCACCCCTTGATTAAAGCAACTTCTGCTAAAAAAAAAAAAAAAAAAAAACTGGAGGAGCTGGCTTTCAAAGCAAGTGAACAGATCTATGGGAGCCCTTGGAGCAGCCCCTATGAGTGTCTGCACCAGTCATGCAACATCCTCATCAGCACACACACCAGAGTATGGCTGCCAAATGACCTTAATACATGTTGCCCAAGACTTTGCAGGTTATAGCTCTGAGAAGACAAAATGAATTCTTCCTAAGTAATAATAGAATGAGAAGAAAGATAACGATATCATATTTTACGACTAGCTGAATGAATCACTCATTAATTTAAAAAACACTTACTGAGAACTTGCTCTATTCCAGGAATAACAGACTTGAAGAGACAATAAAAATTAAAACATCATTCCTGGACTCACAATTCTATTCCTGTGAAGTTTTTTTTTGTTTTGTTTTGTTTCGTTTTTCCTGTGGGGTTTTATTCAAGTGGGGAGAGCACAGGAAAGAACAAGTGGGGGGAAGAGGTAGAGTTCATTACAAGGCAGAAGCCAGAACTTGAAGGCATAAATGAGTAGGAAGTAATGGTAAATGTAATCTGTATGTTTAAACAGCTGCTGATAAAAGCATACTAATGGTAATAACACATTCTTTTGAATATTACTTTATACTCTTTGGTACTTTAACACCATTTGTCGTTTAATTTCAGGTATAAATGATGCTATTTTCAATTTTCAGGTATAAAAAGCTATTCTGCCTGGTTATCAATCAAACTCATATCCATAGAAGCAGAAAAAGACAAAGGTACATTAGGACCGGGTTACTGGAATCTAAGGCCCAAAGATCTGTGTGGGAAAAAAGAAAGTGGGTCCCAGTACATCAGTATTTAAGGTCCTAGTACCTAAGTATTAAGAAATCTGCATTTAAAATACAAACTACTTGTGGCATAGAATAACCTAGTGGGTTAATTAAAAATAATTCTCTTCCAGGTACTCTAATCTAGTAGGCTGAGGTAAGAAAGAATTTTTAAGAACACTTCCAGAATAGGAGAATGAGCAGGTAGTGAAGTATGCTATAGTAGGAAACAATGAAAAGCTAAGATAAAATGTAAAATAATCATAAACTTTCAATAATACTCAGAAAAATATATGCAAATGATTGAACCAAAGAAAATACAAATAATAACCCTCCACATATTTAATGTTTAATCTGTGGTGGACACCATATTAAGTAATTTTAATTTTCTACCTTTACTTTTACCACAATCTTGGACAGTATTACCACTACTGCTGCTGCTACTACTACCACTACTACTACTACTACTACACTATTATTACTACTACTATTTTTCAGATAAGAAATCTAAAGATCAGGGAAGTCTTTATAAAGGATTGAAATTCAAATACAAGTCTATTTGAATTCAAATTCCTGTTCTCTATGCACAATGCAACTCCAACGTACAAATACATGTTATTGTTATTGAAGAAATTAGAACAATTCTTTAATGCAGGAACTTAATAGCTGAGTGAGAATGATAATTACTATAACAATAAAGATATTTTATCTTTAGGAAAGTGCCATCAGGCTAAGTAAAAGTGGACTGATGGAACCAAGAGCAAAATAGAAATCTTTTTCAGTGCTGGAATACATTTATTTCATCAAGAAAGAAAAGATTATTGGAAAAGATAAAGTATCAGTGTTTGCTGCATTTATGCTGGGAACAGGCTATCTCCACTTTACTGACACCTACTTCTCACAGGTTCATTTTCCTTCTTCATTTTATATACTTTCACTTCCTGTTGAATTCATTTCCTTGACTACTCATTCTTTCTCTAAATGAAGACTTTGCTTCTCATTACTAATTATTTGATAGCACAGTGTTATGGTTTGTGTCTAGATGTCCCCCCAAAGCCTCATGTGGTAAGAGATAGCTGGATCTAGAGTGTGTGATTACTAAATTGATCCACTGATCGGTTTGGCATGGTTCTGCTGGGATCAAGGATGTGAAA
>PVJO010009273.1:0-70366 GCA_004026905.1 Hystrix cristata
TCTGCAGTCTGACAGGTTGGCCAAGTAAACCTCTGGCACTTCTAGGCTTGTTTTTTCTACACTAGGAAAAAAGCAGCCGCTGAAGGTGAATTTATTGAGTACGATTTGTGTTTCGAAAGCTTAGAAATGTGTTCTTTGGACAATGTGCTTGGCCTAAAACATCTGTGGACCACCACACATGGACCCCATCCCCACCCCTACAGTCCCAGGGGTGGGAAGACCACTTCTGCTCCGCACACAGATCTATTCTTTTTTATTTTTTTTTCCAGTACTGGGGATTGAACCCAGGGTCTTTGCACTGAACTATATCCCCATCTCTTTTTATTTTTTATGTTGCGACAGAGTCTTGCTAAGTCATTAAATTGTTCAGGCTGGGCTTAAACTTGCAAACCTCCTGCCTCGGTCTCCCAGAGTGCAGGATTACAGGGGAACATCGCCCTGCCTGGCTACATCTTTTTTTGAGGATGGTCAGCCAATTCTGCTTGAACCCTTTCGTGGAGAGCAAAGTCCCTATTGAGGGATTCCTCAGCCTCTTTCCCTGCTGAACAGTTTCAATGGTGGGAAACCTCTCTTACATGGACCGATAGTTGTTCTTTTGTAAACACCCACTTCTTCTTAATGGAACAAGAATTTTGAGGAATCTCTTCTTGCCTCTTTTTATCTTATTTTTTGGTGTTTTGAAACAGAGTCTAGTTACGTAGTCCAGGCTGGCTTTGAACTCACTATGTAGCCCAGGCTGGCCTCTAATTTGCAGCGATCCTCCTGCCTCAGCCTTTCAAATGGCGGGATTAGAGGAGTGCACCGCCACACCTGGCTAACCTCTTGTTTTTAGGTGTATCTTTTTTTTTTTTGAAAGAGAAGTACGATTTTTCTTTTTTTTTTCCTACTAAAATTTATTTCACAAGACGTGCACCTCGAGGGGCAGGTGGAAGGGCAGGTCCCACTGTCTGGACATCGCCCACAGCTGCTAAGGTTTCCAAGGAGATGGCAGCACCTCGGGTCTTCGCTTCCAGGGCTGAGTCTCCTCATCACTGTCACTATCCTGAGTGGCTGAAGTTCAAGGAGGCAAGTGACAGCCACTAGTCAGACAGAGCCCTGTGACGGCTCTCGCCTGACCCAGTGACGATTTACAGCTACTTCACCTGACCCTGGTGGCTCCCGCCACTACGCCAGAGCTATTGCCCATCTCACAAGCCAACAAGCTCACCTGTGGATTTTGCAAAATTTTATCAGATTCTTAGAGATGTCTGTGACTTGCCCCCTACCTCGCCCATGAATATCTCACATTTCTGAAGCGTGGCTCACCCTTTGGTCAAGCTTTCCAGAGAAGCAGGGGCATAATTTGCCAAATGATTCTGGCTCATGCTAAAGGTTTAGTCAAGTCAGCCAAGGGGGGCGGAGGGACGAAAGTAACATAATCAAGTGATATGTTAAACACAAAGCCAAGAAGGAGCGGTCGGAAGAAATTTATAGGATTTATTAGCAAAATTGATGCTTTAGAAAGCTTCACAGCCCTGTCTTAAGTAAATGTAATTTTAAAGGCAAACTGCTTTTACAGCATGTGTATGACTACAAATATAAAACTATGTATCGAATGGATATTTTGTTTTTTTCTGTTTTCCCTACAGTTTATTCTTGTTTTTAAAAATTTCTGTTAGTGTATGTTTGCAGTACATAATTTTACACTCTTTGTGTGGAGTTGGTACATGTGCAAACACATCTTGATTCTATTTTTCATCCCTTTTCCCCTCCTCCCTCCCTTTCCCTCTATCACTCTTTTTTTCCCCTCCATCTCTTGATCATCTTCCCATTTGAGAAAGAGCTGTCTCCCCACTTCCTAGTATCTGTCTTTTATTTTGCTCTTTATCAAGTGGGTATTTTAAGATCTATAATCTATTACTAGTACATGCTGCAACTATTTGGGTCCTAGTTGTTTTCATAATTAGCTAAGAACAAAAACAGACCGTATAGGCTGGTGTCTCAGAGATGCAGACAAATATTTGTCCAGACTCTTGACATTTGTCCCCAGACCACATTCATTATCTCCCAGTCTGTCTGCCTCTGGGCTCTCATTTCTCTAATCCATTCTCTCCAGGGCCACAAGGCCCAACTTGGCTGAAAATACTTCTATGGCTCTCTAGTATCCCTGGAACAATGTCATGTTTTCAAGGTATATCCATCTAACGGCATGTAGCAGAATCTTTTCCATGGTGTGGATATAGCACATTTTCTTTATCCGTTCATCTGTTGGTGGCTCCATGGGTGGTTGCCACCTTTGGCTAACACGAATAATGCTCCTATGAATGTAGTGTACATCCTTGCTTTTGATTCTTTGGGTGCCTTTCTAGGAGTGGAATTACTAGGTCACATGGTAATTCTATATCTGATTTTTAAATAATAATAAGAAAGAAAAAGAATGAAAGAAACGAAGGAAGAAAGAAACGAAGGAAGAAAAAAAAGAAATAGCTGTATTTTTCGGACAGTCTCTGCCTTGGGAGGGTGCTTGGTCAATTTGGTTTTGTGTTCCAAATTTGTGTCCATTGGTTTGGATAATTATTTGCTCCAATACACGTCTCATTCATTCCTAAGAAACTATCTAATGTCTTCAGATGGATGTTCCAAGATTTTTTGTTATTGTTGTCAAATTTTTAGGTTGATTTTCAACAATTTTAGCCAACAAAGGTAAATACTCAGTGGCCATACTGTATCTCATGGGCAGCCAGTGCAGCGTCTTCCTCTTTCTATCTGCTATATGGGTCAGGTTTCTGTTGCTAGGACAAGACACCTGACATCCACAGCTTAAAGGAGGGTGTCCTTTTGGCTCATGGTTTCAGAAGTTTCAGTCCATGGCTGATTGGCTCCAAGGCAGAAACATCATGGCAGAAGGCCACGGCAGGCAGAGGACAGCTGCTCACCTCTGGGATCTGGGAGGCAGAGAAGAGGAAGAGAGCTGAAAAGGACAGGATTATGCCCCTATGGCCCACCCAGACATACCAATCTCCTGGACCTTTCCCAAGCCTGTCAGGTGGACAGTCAAGATTAACAATCACAATCTCATCCTGCTTTTCTTCTGCTACTCTGGCTGAAAGTCACCAGCGGCACGTAGATGTTCCCACTTGTGTTTCTTGCTTAAGAGCCCTGATTATTGCTGAGATTTAGAGAGACAGAAAAGGGTCAAAACCAGACTTAGAGCCAGGCATAGTGGCACATGCTTGTAAGCCCAGTACTTGGGATGCAGAAACAGGAGGATTGTTGTGAGCTCAAGGCCACCCTGAACTACATAGTGAGACTCAGTCTCAAAAACAAAACCAAAACTGTGAAGAGACTTAGGACTGTTTGAATGTCCGTGGACCTTCACTGCATACCAGAGAGTTAGCTGATGTTGGCTTCAGAGCCTGATGCTCAGGAGACTCAGCCCTTGATTATACCAGTGGTGGGGACAGGAATCAGTGTAATCTAAAGTGAGATGCCTGCAGTGGTCATTTCAAATGCCTCTGGTGTCACTGCAGCTGGAACGAGATGGTTGTAAGAGGTTGGGGCTAAGGGTAATGTGCCAAGCCTTGCATGGTGACACATCTGGAAGCATAAATGGCCAAGTGCCAATGATAGGAGCAAACAGGACTATACTAAAGAGGAGCCAGGTCCACTTGCCCACAGGAGCTGCTGGAGACCAGTGGCTTGTCCTGCTTCACAAAGGGACCACCGACCAGCAGGCTGACCCTCACCCTGGGTCGACGGTCAGGAGAGCTCCGTGCCCCTTTCTCAGTGCCAAGGCCTGAGAGCCACCTCTACAGTCCCTTCCTTTGTCATCATAGTGCTTCTTAGTCATTTAGAATGATTTAAACTTCAATTGCTCACTTTAAAAAACTGAATTCTGTTATGATAATATTGATAATAGCTTAGCTATGAGCACCTATAGGGTACCAGCACCGTAGAAAGCATGTCACACTTATATTTTAGCTTCACGACGACTGTGTAGAATTCTGTTATCTGAGGGTATGGAAAGCAAGGCATCTCAAGGGTAAACAAATGGCTGAGATGGCACAAGCAGGAAGTACAGGGCTGGGCTGCAGGCTGGGTCACCTGGCACTGCACTTGACCTGGATCCAGTCTCCTTGAGAAGCGCATTTCTAGCCAATCTACTAGGATGCTGGTTCCACCGATTAAATTCTAAACATCAGCGTAGGGCTGGGGTGCAGCTCAGAGGCAGAACACTTGCCTAGCACGGTCCTCTTGCTGCACGCGCCCAAGGAGCACCACGGCACGCAGCTCAGAGTCTCCCTTCTTGACACAGACCGAAGAACTGGACATGTCTGCTGTGATCAGGCTTCGTGTGGAGATGCGGGGTCTCAGGCGGGAGGGTGCTTCACGGGCCAACACCAGAAGCCAGGAGCAGGCAGAGGGAGGACATAGTACACTGGGCAGGGAGAGCTGTGAGATGGGCACTTCCAGGATGCTGGCTCAGGGCTGGGGGCCGTGTGAGCGTGGTGTGCTGGCCTCTGTCTGAAGTTACTCCCTGGACATCAGGTCACGGGTGGCTCTGAGGGGATGGTTCAGGGCTGCAGGTGGCTGGAGTCCAAGAAAGAACAGCCACTCGGAAAGTCCTGAGTTCACAGCTGAGCATGGGTTTGGCCAGACCAGGAGGCTGCCGGCTCCGCCAAGTCCTCCGTGTCCCCTGGAACGTCTTGTCGGTGCTTTGTTCTTCATGCTCCTTCAAAGCCTTTTCTGTGTGCACCTCCGCGAGGTCAGGGCTGCCTCCGTGTGTGGGCATGAATGTGGGCAGGGAGAGGACAGCTGCCATGACCGTCTGATTCCCATCCCTCTGCCACCTTACAAGGGAAACACCCCCTGCAGGTGGAAGATAGTTACCCCGAATTCGAGTCATTAGTCAAGGTCCTCCATGAGCGAGTTTCTCTGCAGCTCACCACTCCTTTTGTTTTGACACAGGGTCTTGAATTCACTATGTAGCCCAGGCTGGCCTGGAACTCTCAGCAATCCTCCTGCCTCAGTTTCCCAAGGGCTGAGACTGTAGGCGTGAGCTGCCATGCCCGGCTTCTGCAGCCCTTTCTAAGGCGCCTCAGGTAGAGGAGGAGGAGGAAGGTACTGTTTTCCATGGATCTGAGGAGTGGCCCTCACCGTGGTCCTGGGCTATGATGCCAACAGATGGGGTGGCTGTGGGGTTTACGCCCACAGAGGCACTGGGTGACCTGCGCTCACAGCTCCTGACTACCTCCGGAGGGGACTCCAGAGCAGGCTGGACTTTCCAGGGCTGTCTAGACCTTGGTCACTCGGCCAGCTCCCTTCTCTCCACCTTGTACTCTCCAGCACTTGCTGGATTCTGCCCCTCAGGCCTGCAAGTCTCAACCTGGTTACAGAGTTCAGCTAATTTGTGATCCTCCTGCCTTAGCGTCCCACAACTTGTGTTTTGATTCGCACCTCGGTTCTAGGACTGGTGTCAGGGCTGTGGTTTCTGTGTGGAGTGTGGCACCAGCAGGTTTGCACACAAAGGGACTCATTCATTACACACGGGAATCTGGGAAGGCTGCCTCCTAAGACATGCAAAGGCCCAGGGGCAAGAGGCCACAGCTTCAGGTTAGAGCTCTTCTCTGCCTGCATACTAACTCCCTCCGTCGGGCTGGTTGCAGCAGGCCAGGGTCCCAGGGCTGTCACAGCTTCCTTTCCTTTCGAAGACAGGTTCATCCCACGTCGGCTCAAGGCAGACATGCTCAGTGGGTCTGAGCATGGCTCTGCAATCCAAAGGACCAGGCTAAGAGTCCCAGAAATGTCACTTGTGGGGCTTTAGCATGTCCCCTTAACTCTCTGAGCCTCAGTTTTCTTAACTATAAAATGGAGAAAAGTGCCCCGCATGATAGTGCACAGCTGTAATCCTAGTACTGTGGGAGGCTAAGACAGGAGGCTCGAAAGTCTAAGACCAGCTGACCAGTCTAGTCACTGAGCAAGACCCCACCTCAAAATAAGAAACAGAAAAAGGGCCAAGGACGTAGCTCAGTGCAAAGGCCCTGGGTTCAATCCACAGTATGAAAACAAAAAGAAAGAAAGAAAGAGAAAGAAAGAAAGGACTGCTGTGGCGGCACTTGCCTGTGCTCCCAGCATTGGGAGGTTGAGGCAAGAGGATATTCACAAGTTCAAGGCCAGCCTGGGCTACATAGTGAGACTGTCTCAAAAAAAAAAAAAAAAGAAAGAAAAGAATAAATCAAAAGGACTATTGGCTGGGGATTTAGCTCGGTGGTACAGTGCTTGCCTAGCAAGCACGAGGCCCTGAGTTTCATCCTTGGCCTGCTAAATAAATAAACAAATAAATAAAAAAGACCATGGAAGAACTGCATATCTACTTCCTAGGATTAAATAAAATAATCTGTACGAAATGCTTGAGACAGGTCCTGGCAGAGAGTCATCTTTCACTAAACACTGACTTGTCAAATGGTGTTGACTAAGCAGATGCTGATCTTCACGTCTCATTTCTGGAGGGTCCCAGGTCGCAGGGAGCTTCACTTAAGTGGGCTGGTCACCCCTGCTTATCTCCTCTTGGGATCAGCATCACCAGCTAATTCCAGCTCTCACACTCAGGCTGTGGGCTGACTTATCGGGGTTTGAAGGAGTTTCCTCCTATCCATTACCCTTGTGTGTCTGAATGAGTGCCCACAGGGAAAGGGCCTGGGGGCAGAAGGCTTGGAGGGACACCATATTCGGTTAGCCCTAAAACCTGTTGTGTTCTAAATGAAGGGCTGCTTTGAACCTTCTATTTCTTTCTTTTTTGTTTGCTGAAACAGGTTCTTGCTGTGTAGGTCAGCTAGCCTTGAACTCATTATGTAGCCCAGGCTGGCCTCGAACTTACAGCAATCCTCCTGCCTCAGCCTCCTGAGTGCTGGGATTACAGGTGTGCCACCACACCCCACACTTTATTTTGGGAGGGGGTGTCCTGGGGATCGAACTCAGGGCCTTGTGCCTGCTAGGCAAGTGCTCTACCACTGAGATAAATCCCCAAGCCGCCCCCGCTATTCTTTTTTAAAAATTAAAACCCATTTGCTAGTTAGTATCGTCTTGCTCTTAAATTGCCACTCACTACGGATAGAGTACATTATAACACAGTTTAGTTTTATTTTTTCAGTACTGGGCATTGAACTTGGGGCACTCTACCATTGAGCCACACTCCCAGCCCTTTTTATTTGACCAGGCTGGGTTTGAACCTTTGCTCTTCCTGCCTTCCAGAATGCTGGGATTACAGGTGTGCGACACACCTGGCTTATTTTTGACCCACAGTCATTGTACATACTGGCAGGAAATAGTGTGACATTTCAATACCTGTGTACATTGATCGATCAGACTGCCGTAATGGGATATCTGTTAGCTCAGACATTTATCTTTTTGTGTTGGAAACATCCAGAATCCTCTCTTGCAGTTATTTTGAAATATGCACTTAATTTGCTGCACCCGCAGTTACCCTGGTGCAGAGCATTAGCAATTATTCCTCCCCAGAACATTTTTACCCCTTGTTCGTTGGCTCAGAGAAGCAAGGCCAGTCCTGGACAGGGGAATTCTGCAATGTGCAAGTCATTTCTCTGGTACAGTCTTGCCATTTCAGGAGGATCTCAAGCATCTCATAGAAATAGTTTGTATTTTCTTTTCTGCGGTGGCCAAGGCCCCATCTGTCACTTCTGCCCTGCTGAGTTCAGAGTTGTGAGAAACCAGAACCCACTGTGAATTCATCTCTCCTAGTATCGGCGAGGGGCCTCGGCCCCACCACCCTGCTTCCCTCCTCCGCCCAGTGGCTCCCACCTCCTGGCTGCTTCCTGCTCATCCAGGGGCCCATTACCCCGTACTTGCCTCCCGCCTTCCTCATTAGTTAGCACTTAAGTGGATTTTTCTGGCCATCTGCAGTTTGATGTAGATGTCTCTGTTCCTGTGCCTTCTGTTTACATGTATTTACAGTTAGTTCCATTTTGTGTTTTAATGGTGGCATGAATAATTTAAAAAATAAGAAAGAATTTAGTTTTAGCTTTGGAATGCATTTTAAAAAATCACATTTGAGTATGAGGTTCTCTGTGATTCTGGCAACTCAGATTTCCAAACTAAGCAATGAAGCACAGTGGGAAACACCCCGGGGGGCTGGTTATTGAGCTGGCCCTCTGTCCCTGCCCCTGGACTGCCAGTCCTGTCCTCCTGGAGTCTGTCTCTGCTCTTTGTCTGGCCCACACTGTCTCTGTCCAGGGGGAGGTTGTCAGGCGGCCACTCAGAAGACATTATCAGGGCTCCTGCCCTTATCGGGGGAGGAAGCATTCCTTAGGGTGAGGCTGCCCACGAGCAATCATAAATGGGTCTGCTCCTAAGCACCGTGGAAAATGGAATCAGGCTGGTGGTGGTTTCAAAAAATCGCTTCTCCACCTCTTTATTATAAAATACGTAAGCAACGTGACGTATGATTGAAAATACTAACTGACTTTAAACTCTTGGGGTCCTTTCACATAAGCCTAGATGCCCACACAGGGTCGGGTAAATAGATGACATTCATGGTGACGGGCCGGGCAGAGGTCTGCAGCCCTGACCGAGCAATGAGAAATATTTAAGTTGAGCTGATTTGTTATATAAACACTCTAACCTCAAACTCAATCAGAGCAATTAGCCTGCTCTCTTCTGAGTTCACTGTGCCAAAACCAAGGGGCACAGGCGTTCTTGGAGCAAAGGTGCCTTTAGTCTTATTTTATTTGGGGTGGGGGTGCTGGGGATCGAACTCAGGGCCTTGAGCTTACTAGACAAGCGCTCTGCCACTGAGCTAAATCTCCAATCCAAAAGCCTTCATTTTAAACAAGTATTTCGGGTAACTGTAATGAAGATTGTCTGCGATAATTTTTTTTCCTCTAAATGTTTGGATATGTTTATTCCATAGCTTTCATAAAAACACAAAAGTGGCTAGATTGTTTTCCATTATAGCTTTAAATATGTACAAGATTTATTTGTAATTTCTAATTAGCAATGAACTCATTTGGATCACAGGCCCAAGGGCCAGTGTTAATAATAATGTGTTACAGGCTTGGTTGTCAAAATAATTTTGAATCCTTTGGAATCTTTCAGAAATACAATGGGATGATCACCATTATCAGAAGAAAATTCCAAGCCTATTGAGAAGAACGGGTTAACTGATGCCTAGCTTTGGGATCAGTTTTTCAAGAACATCAGTGATCGTAAAATCTGTATCAGTGGTGGCGAGCCTACACAGTAAGTAAGCGGGTTCTAGGTTGCGGTTTGGGCTCTTGTCTCTAAAAGGTTCGGCATCTCTGAACATGCAAAAGCTAGACTAATGCTTGAGGATTTGCTGCTAACAGCCTGGAGCGGTTGCCTGGGTGTAACTGGCTCGCACGTGTCCAGCTGAATGTCAACACCCTGGTGCCACTCCATGGACAGTGTCCGCTGAAACAAGGCCCATAGCCCTGCACTCGGAGCACGGCAGGGTTAGGCTGGGTGGCCGGGGTAGGCTAGGTCAGGGCAGCTTCAGACCCGGGCAGGGCCTGCCCGGAGTTTAAAGAGCACAGAGGAGTCAGGACTGAATTACCTAGGACCATGACTTACTTTGACAAAGCTGCCATCATAGCAGGGTTGACACAGTTAAGAATTTTATTTTTTGTCATTTCATCATGAAGGCTGAACTACACGATTTTGCTCCAATTTGTGAAATATTTGCTCCATCCATTTTCGTTCATGGCATCCACCTCCTGGTGTGGAAATCAGCCATCTGAGACCTTCAGGAAGACCTAACAGTCTCCCTTAAGAGTGGTTCCTTGAACCCTGATTCTAGGGTCATTTTACAAGTGTGTTGTTCGGGACATGGGGTACCTGTAGGCGGCATATCACGAGCAGCTGCCATGTGCTGTGACTCTAGCTTTTCAGGAGTGGACAGAGGTGCGTTAGTCCTGTCCTCTCTGCAGTGACCAGTGTCTGACCAGGCCTGTGGACACTGACTCGCTCTTAGGAAATTCATAGGCTCTCGCAAAAATCTTGCCTAGCTCTTGAAGAATAGGTGGTTGAAACCATATCAAATCTCCTAAGTGCCCAGCAGCTAGATCTGAACACGAATGCTGCTTTACAAGAATAGTTGCCAAGTCAGGTATAGTGGTACAGAACTGTAATCCCAACTGCTTGGGAGGCTAAGGCAAGATCCTTCGAGCTGAAAATCTGGAGTCTAGCTGAGTGTGGTGGGACATACCTGTAGTCCCAGCACTGTGGGAGACTGAGGCAGGGGGACTGCAAGTTTGAGCCCAGCCTGGGCAACTTAGAAAGTTAGCAAGACCCTGGGGAGGGAGGGAGGTAGGGAAGGAGGGAGGAAGGAAGGAAGGAAGGAAGGAAGGAAGGAAGGAAGGAAGGAAGAAAAAAGAAAGAAAGAAAGAAAGAAGAAAGGAAGGAAGGAAGGGAGAGAGAAAGGAAGAAAAAGAGAAAGAAATGAAGGAAGGAGGGAAGGAGGGAAGGAAGGAAGGAAGGAAGGGGAAGGAAAGAAGGGCGGGGACATAGCTCAGTGTGATGCCCTGGGTTTAATTCCCAGTATTGGGGGGAAAAGAAAGAAAGAAAGAAAGAAAGAAAGAAAGAAAGAAAGAAAGAAAGAAAGAAAGAAAAAAAGAAAAAATTGAGCCCAGGTAGGCACACGGGGTTAGTCTGGAGGCCCCACAACACCTGTGTACAGGCTTCCAAGGCGAGCACTGAAAGAAACGTTTTTAATGTAGGTTTCTAAAATACGCTTTTAACAAAAACATTTCCAGAAATGGAAGAGGAAACTTTAAATGACAGAGGAAATTAATAAAAACGTGTATGGCAGAAGGCAACAGCTAAAAAAAATCAATTTACAAGGAGACAGACTACTTCCTGAGTGCACTATTATGAGGAGAACAAGCTCACCGCGAGCACTCCTAACTGTCAAGCAGATTTACATGAAAATACCAGCAACCGCATCTTCCGAGAGGTGTGCTCCCAAATTCAAGGGCAGGAACGGAGGGACATTTTAGAATTGCCTAGTGAAGTTTTACTTGGGACAGGCAGCACTGAGTGGGAAGGATTTTCAGCTATCAAACAGTGTTTTGGAACAAACTAAATTGTGCATAACGATACACTAAGGGCAAGCGGGGTCACTGATGGTGGTAGTGCAAGAGCGCGGCAGCCGGATCCTGCAGGATGTGCCTGGGGTACCGAGGATATTTATGGTGACTATTTTACTTATACCGCTTAGAGAACAATCACTCCTTGTTTGTTCCTGAGTCTTTGCTTTTGTTTCAGCTTTTATACAATTTTATATTATTGTAGGGAAAAATGGAAACAAAGAAGGGCCAGCAACTCCCAGGAGGGGGAAACAGGCATTAGAACATTCTCCACTACAACCCAAGGCTCGGCAAAAGAAAAGACATTTGCCAAACACCTGACCTTTAAGAGCCCCTTTTTCTATCCCTGTGGGCCACTGAGATTCAGTCACCGGTGGAAGAAATAAACACAAACTCATTTGTTTTCGGTAAGTGATGTAAATTCCACTGGCACTGAAAAGTAGTAGAGGATATACTATATGCTTTGTTCTAAGAAATCTCACAGTTCACCAGCAGCTACAAGACCTCACAATCGACCAGATACTTCTCTATGTGTGATTTCTTTTTTTGTCACATTTATAAAGCCCTGATTTCATGTACAAGTTACAAGGATATCAATGTCACGTAACAACCCACCAACTTCACATGGATTATGACATTCAGAGGGCAATTTTATCTGGCATGGAAACCTGCTGGTTGATTTTCTAGACTCATCTTTATTTTCACTTTAAAGGCAAAACAGGGGTATAGCTCACTGGTAAGGGTATGCCTAGCATGTGCAAGGCCGTGGGTTCCATCTCCAGCAACACACACACACATACACACACACACAAAATAGGAAATGCCATAGTGGAAAATGTTACTTTTTAGTTCACACTCTAATAATCCCTTAGTCCTCATTAAAATAAACATTCTAAAGTATAAGCAGTGGGAAATAATGTAAACTCTGCAGAAACAGAAAATAAATTAGTTCCTTTCAAACTCAGTGGAGGTCCTTTTGGTGAACACTACACTCAGCTGCAAATAAAATCAGTGAGATGACTTGAACGAAGAAGTCTTTGGCCTATTTCACCATCTCTCCAGCATTGCGTAACAGGCATAGTTTGCATACACTTTCTTCTCCAACTGCAGCGAAGAGGCAAGGAGTAGTTTGTGTTTGAGGAGCCTGAAGAATAGAAAAAAAATTTTTTTCCAGTGGTTTAAGAGCTGCTTTATCCTTTGGTGTTGAACTATTACTATATTATAGCTCTGAAGTCTGAGGCCAAAAGCTAATTCAAGAGCCGAGAAGTGACTCTGTTTACAGGGCAAGGCAAGGACCCCTGTTCCGGTTTCCTTGTGAGATGTGGGCTGAGGTTCCATCCTGCCCTGCGACCCAGTCAGCTTGGCTCCTGCACACAGCATCTGAGCTTCCCAAGAGATTCCAGAATCTCCGGGACTTCAGGTCTAGGATCTACAGTCTGCAGTGTGCTGAGAATGTGCAGGATTTCAGACTGGGAGTCTGGCTGCTTTGGATTTCTGCAGCAGGTCTGAAAATGCACTTAGGACAATACGGGAGGGCGTGGGCCTGAGGCTGCTTGTTATTTAATGCTTTGTTGCTTTCTCCCAGAGAAGGTTCTGTGCCCATCTGGAATCCTGCAACCTTGTAGAGACAGTGATCCGAGTACATTTTAAAAACAAGGAACACGAATATGTTTGCCACTCCAGGAAAAAAGACATTGCAAGTATGTGGGCTTTCATCTGAATTGATACATGCAAGAGTTTATCTGCGGGCTTCGAGAGTTCGCTCTGCTGAAATCCAGTGCTCTGGCCTCCCATGGATAACTGGAAGGGCTGGCCATAGAGGGGATGCTTGATTAGTTTAAAAGCAGAACACCCTGACGCAGGGGGTGATGAGGCACCTCAAACACTCCCTTAACATCTGATTCCAAGTTAGGGGAGTAAACAGATGACAGAGTTATTACAAGTGTAACAACTATGAGCAAAGAAAAATACTTCAATGCTAGGAGGGGAGCTTGGGTGGTGCAGCCCTCGCCCCTCACCTCAGCGGCTCTAGTGACCCTGGACAAGAGGGTCAGTGAATCCCGGAGCACAGCGGGCTGCTAGGCAGAGGGTGGGCTGTGGGGACTGGAAAGGACCCGTGCCTGGCAAGGGCCTCCACACAGCAGAGTGGGCACTCGTGTGCCCCACAGTTCTGTGAGGAAAGGACTGTTGGTCTGCGGTCCCAATGTGAAAGGAAACCTGAAAGGTTGGCAACAGTATTGAAAGTCTGATTACAGATGAAAAAAAAAAATCAAAGATACAACAGCTAAGGTGAGAATATACAAATGAATTGGTTGTTTATTCAGTGGGGAAAAAAACCACTTCCAGAAGTTTATACAGTAGGCAAATATTTTGGAAAAGAGAATATACAAAACATTCTATTTTGGTATGAGAATTATAAGAAATCAAAACGTTTCTTTTTCCTTTCCTTTTCTTTCTCCCCCCTCCTTCTTTTTTCTTTTTTTTCCAGTACTGGGGATTGAACTCATGGCCTCACACTGAGTTTTATTTATCCCTGGGCCTTTTTATTTTGACACAGGTTCTTGCTAAGTTGCCAGGCAGGGCTCGAACCTATGATTCTCCCGCCTCAGCCTCCTGAGTAGCTGGGAATGCAGACATGCAGCAGCACCCGTGGTGGGAGGTTTATTTTAAGGTGAATTAAGATGTCACAATTGTTACATAAGCCTCAAAAGATCTCATTTTTGACAGACAGGAGAGATTTTAATTATCATGTCTGTAGGTTTATTTCAGTAGCAGGAACCCCCATTTGGCCCTGCCTGGAAATGGGGCAGGAGTGGGCTGCGCTCTGTTCCGAGGGCTCAGTGTCACCGTCCTTTTCCTTGAACCACAATGGTTATGAGCAGCTGGTGTGACAAAGACCTAAATCAAAGCCCAGCTGCTCTCTGTGGCACCCTAAACCCTGCGTTGTGTCTGCTGGGGTGGGACAGAAGCCACCTGACCAAACGTTAATTTATGACTATTAAGTATCTTTGATCATTTCTACCCTAAAGGCAGTTTAGGGATGAAATGAGCTGGTATTATGCTTCGTGCTGTGTGTGTAATTCCAGAACAGCAATTCTTTGGTAACTAACTAACACTTACAACAGAAACAGAGTAAATCAGAGTCCATACTAAACAGAATGAAAGAAGGGAGCACCTGAACGCTTCAGGAATTTTGCCAGACTTTACTGTGTGTTCGTTTGAATAAATCCTGCCAAGGCTAAGAAATATGATGGAGGTTCAGAATGACACGAGAAATAGGGACACATGCCCCCAAAACAATCACCTTCAAACAAATGACTGAACAGTGGGATCAGTTTCAGTGGGAAAAATTTGTTTTAATTAGTTCTATTTAGAGACATCCAAAGGAATGACTCATGCCCTATTCTAACAATAGTGAAAGCACCCAGGGCAGTCTTGGGACAAGGAGCCAGAACTCAAATTTGGGTGATTTCTTGGATCTCACGCCACTTCCTAGAGGGTGAGGTGGGCAGGAAAGGAGAGGAGGGGAATGGAAGGAAAGAGGCCATCACTGGTGCACAATCTTCTTCCCACGGTTCCCTCTGATCCTCCAGGAATAACGGATTCATTACCCAGGAACTGAGGTCCAGGACAAGCTACAGTCTGTCTCTGTGACAGTAAAGGAAGCAGACCAGGCATTTCCTTTTCTGATGACCAAACTGGTCCAAGCTGACTGCTGCCCAAGATGCAAATTTTTTTTTTAATGCAGCTTTAATGTCCCCGGACCTCTGACTATTAGTAGAAATGGGCCCTGGTTCCTCCTGAGAGGCACAGGAAATAGAAAGAATGTTTGCTGGATCATCCCATCAAGGAGTCGCTGAGCGGGAATGTTCGCTTTGTAGAGTGGTTTTATCTTAGGACGCAGGATCTACTTTCCATTGTTTAAGCAGGGCCACATGATGGGTTTGGAGCTTCTGCCCACCAGCCCAAAGTAGGATTTAGCATTGCACAAAGAGGCAGTCTTGGATAAATAAGGGGGGAGTTGCCATTCAAGCAGAGAATTAAGTAAGAGACAGCCCTATCATACTTCACCTAAGAAGAATTTGGGCAAAGTCATAGCTTTTAATACTCAAATAATTATCTTTAGTTAAACACCCCCCGTCTCCCTGGGTCGAGACCGGCACTGCTGATGGCCGCGGTGACAAACTGACAAATGCTACCTGTGCAAGGCGAGGCAGTGCCATGCAGCGGGCAGGCAGCTCTGCAGCCCCACGCACTGGGCTGGCCCTCAGCCAGCGCCCCTCAGTGACCACAGCGGAAGAAGTCTTGCTGGCTTTAGGGGACAACACCTGCCTCGACGGGGCCTGTGGCCATCTGGTTGAGGTGCTGAGCATAGTAATCACCACAGCCTGGCGTCCTGACCACAGACTCCCATGCGACCTTTAGATAAAATCTGGAGGAGTGCGTGTCGGGAAACACGGGTACCTTAAGCAATAAACGATGTGCGTGTGTGTGTTAGTGAAGTTCAGGGACGTCCCTTGATAGTACTCGAGTCTTAGCTGCAAATAATTACGGTGTAAGTGGGCTCCTATGACCTCCCTGGACAGCAAATGAAAAACAACCGCAAGCCAGGCAGAATACTATTCAAGAGAGATGAGACAACTGTACATACTTGAGACAAATGACAGAAATGTGCCATTTGAGATTCTTGACATGAAAAGAGAGATTAGTTAGGAAAGGCTCGATTTTTGGTATAAAGGAATGACATTGCTATTTTCCCAAGGCCTAGCTGGGAAATCCAAGTCATAACAAAAGACCAAAATAACACTCTTACCAAAGTGCAAATTATGGGTTTCTTTGTGAAGCTTGTCACCCGATTTCATTTTCTAGAGTTTTCGTTTTCAGAAACAATGAAGATAAAACCTGTGGTTGTGGCTTCGAGCTAATGCAGCCCCTGTTCCTCAGCAATGAACACATAAACACCCCCAAACATCTCCCCACAACAAATAGTTCCACACCCTGTGTTAATGTAATGTCATGTGAGTGGCCTATCTCCCCACAGCCTAGGTGTGCAGTGTTTTAGTAAGAAAGACCTACCCAAAAGGGGGATGCCCCCCATGTTGACTACTGTAGGGGATGGGCACCCTGTGTGGCTTATGGCCCTAATCAGAGATGGTGGAGTAGGGCCAATCAAGCCCAATGGAAGGCCCAGAATACGCTGGTGAGAGAGGGGTTCTGGGCCACACCATAGGGTGAAGGGGAGAAGGAAGCGGGGTGTTTGGGGGAAAGACTGTCTCCTGAGAAGATGGTAAGGACATGTGTGATATATGGAATGGGAAAAGGCAGCCCCAAGCCTTTAAAAACTTCTGCCTGGGTGTTTTCTAGGGAGGAGGATGAGGAGTGTGTGGGCATTTTCCTCATGACGGGAAGTCAGGACTGTGGCCAGCAGGTGTGGCTGCAGCCCTGAGAGGCAAAGGATGAGGCCACGCACCCCGGCCCCAGGCTGCCCAAGGAGCTGCAAGGCTGCCTCTACCTTTTTACTGGGAGCGGGGGATGGTAGTGAGGATTGAACTCAGGGCCTTCTCACTGGGCTACATCCCCAGCATCTTTTTTTTTTTTTTTTTTAAATTTTGAGACAGGGTCTCATTGAATTGCTAAATTTTCAGGCTGGGCTCAGCTTCCCAGAGTGCTGGGATTTCAGGTGTGTGCCACTGCAGCCAGCTAAGCTCCACCCACTGAAACCATGGGGACCAAGAGCTGCAAATGCCCTCACACCTGCTGCCCTGTTCCTCCTCTGCCCCACGGTGGCCTGAGTTGGAAGATCTGCCCATCTGGATGTATCTTTCCACCCAGAAGGGCCCACCATAATCAACGCACCGCAGTCAAGTGATGGGGTTGAGTGCCATGTGAATCCTAATCATGGGCAGCTGTCACAGTGACCTCATCTGGAAATAGGGTCCTCTGCAGAGTTATCAGGCTGAGACTGAAACCAATCTGGCTGGTGCACTTAAAGGAGAAAAGGCCATGTGAAGATGGAGACACACTGGGACAGCCAGGAGACCAAGACCACAGAGGCAGAAACTGCAGCAACACTGCTGCATGGTGGGGAAAGTTCCATGACATCCATAAGGGGCCACAACACCTGCTCAGATGGCACCTTGACCACAAACTTCCAGCGTCAGAACTGCAGGAGAACACATTTCTGCCATGTTAAGCTACCTAGTGCATGGCACTTTGGTGGCAGCCCCATGGGATGAATACGCCATGATTCTAACACGATTCTCTGTACCTAGGGATGAGGTGAAGGGATGTAGGAAGTTGCTGTTTTATTTTATTTTATTTTATTTATTTGGTGCTGGGAATCGAACTCAGGGCGTTGTGCTTTCAAGGCAAGCACTCTAACCACTGAGCTAAATCCCCAGCAGGAAGTTACTGTTTTAAATGATTGCGGATCTTGGTTTCATTTCTGGAATAAGAACAATGATTTCACTGGGCTCCTCTGTGAAGGCCACAGACGCTCTAAATAAATCCATATTTGGAGATGGCACAATTTGATGTTCACTGGACCCAAGTTGGAGAACGCTAAGGGCTCCTGGACTGACCATCTAACCATGTGTCCACACCTGGGAGTGGACCCAAGTCACGGGCAGCCATTAGGTAGGAACTTGTAGTAATCAAGGAAGTAACTTACTGATCGGATCGTTTTTATAACAAGTTGCAGGAAAACAAAAAAGCATTTGAACTGATAAAAGGGCGGAGGATGGAGGGGGTGGGATTAGAAACACAACAGCCTACCTGGATCCGGTCCTGGGAGTGTCTCATTCCATCAGAACAAGCCTTTGACTTGCTCTGTTTCTGTATCAAGATCGATATCATAAAAGCAAGGCCGAGTGGGCAGTCCTGGCATGGTGCTCATCTGGAGGAGAAAACAAAGCTTTATATATCAGCAAAGGCCAGAAAGTGGTTACAGTATTTATATTAGCAAATGCCACAAAATAATCATGTTGAACACCATGTATCTGATGACACTGATCATATAATTCAGCGCAGCCTCCTACAGCTTTACATTATATATACATGCATCTCTTTAAATTTACCATCTGCTATTTCGGTCTTAAAGAAAACGACATAGAAGAGGCAGATGCTGACGTCCTGTAAATTTAGACCACATATCTTCCCTACAGTCCCACGGCACACCGCAGGTACCAAACACTGATTTTCCAAACCTTTTCTTCCAAGTTAAATCTGAACCCCAACAGGATCAGCCCCTCCAGCTTCAGGGGGTGCGCGTGTGGGTGGAGCAAGCTATAGCTTCCTCCTCAACCTCAACGTGGTACAGGCTTCCGTCAAACTCTTGGCTCCTGGAACTCGGCAGGAGGACACCCGCCGTTCTGACACCAGTCACCTGCCCGCCTGCACGAGAACCCCGAGGACTGAGGACCTGCGCTGCGCTAAGTGCTTCACCTGTTTCATCCTCCTGGCAGCCCACGAGGGAGGCCCCTTCATTATTTTCCTATCACAGGAAACTGGGGTGAGGAGAGGGGAAGTGCCCCAAAGTCACACACAGGTAGCGAGTCCCAGGAAGGTGATCTGACACACGCCTGGCAAGTCACAGGACTCAGTTCAGCACGCCCACCTCTGCAGCACTCTGGGTTCCACGAGGGTGCTGTCATGGGCCCCCCGCTCAGCTTCACTTCACACAGGCTAAAGACAGGGACACAGGCAGGTGCTCTAGGACACAGATCATTAGTGGTAGTGAGAGGACGAAGGCCGTTCTTCACTGCATCACTGCAGAGTCTGAAGAAAAGCTCTTCAGTGAGTTCTGCGGTGGCAGTAGAAACCCCTGGTGTGCCCGGGGAAAGCGTGCTCACACTGCTCCAGGATCTGGACTGTGAGGCTCCCGGATGGTCACTCCTCCATTTTCACACAGCGCTGCTCACAAAGCACAGCGGTGTTGGATCATCTGCAGGTAGGGGCTGGGGCTCTGCTCAGCCTGGCTCCAGCAAGGCCTAGTGCTGTGTGGTGCAGACTGCCCCGGCTGAGAGCTCTGCAGGGAACAAACCTGCAATGCAGCCAGTGCTGAACGGCACCCAGGCTGGACCGCCCCTTCGGTGCTCAGCGGACAGGGGGCCTTGCCGAGGTCTCTTTGTCCACACTTCCCTTCTGTGGGGACTGGGACTTCCCCCAGTCTGGAGACACGTTAGGAAGGTGCTGGAGCAGATTCTGCAGGTACAGCAGGTCCCCAGGGGAGTCGGATGCACACTGCAGTTTGAGAAGTGCTGGCCCAGACAATGTGGCCTCACAGGGAGCCCTTCCCCTTCGGCCCTCGGACAACTGCCACAGCACCCCTTCTTCCCACCCAAGCAGCAGGTGTCAGCAAATGTGGGCACCTGCAGCCTCACTGACCACTTCCGGGCTGCTGGGCTGGGCCTGGAGGGTGGGGCGGGGCGGGGCAAGCAGAAGGCAAGAGGCACTGGGATAGACGGTGGTGCACAGGATTGTGCCTCAGGTATATATGATGGCTGAAACTTCTCAGGCCCGCCTGGAGTATAGGCCTCGTTTCTAATGCACTATGGGAAAAGGCATTCTGGGTCCAAATAATTAACTGCAAGTAAACTTTTGATCCCCAACCTGCTTGTAGGTGGGGGCTTAATATGCGCATGGCTCCTTTATCCTCCTACAGTGAGTGTTCCTAGCAGGGGGCTAACAGTTAGCTCTGGTTACTACAGTGACTGTGGAGAGCTAAGGACACACCAGAAAGAAAACCATGCTTACTGTTTTAGTGCTCAGACGTTTAACACAGGGACACTGCAGGTACAGCAAGTGGGAATCATTCATATATTTTCCCGCCTGCCTGGTGTGACTGTTAATCCTGATTTGTCAACTTCACTGGATGAGGAAATGCCCAGCAGATTAGTAGAGCATGATCCTGGCCGTGTCAGGTTGGGTCATGGAGGCATGGCCTTGGGTACTATTTCTGGTCTCAGTCCCTTCTCTGGCTCTGTTCTCCTGTCCTATTTCCTGGTTTCCATGAACTATGCAGCTTTGCTCCACCACGCCCTTTTGCCATGATATTCCTGCCTTGGAGCCAGACGACCATGGACTGGATCTCCTGAAACCAGGAGCTAAAATAACATCTTCCTTTAAGTTGTGGGTATTAGGTATTGAGTCTCACCAACAGGAGAGCGGATTAATTATGCCTGGGTTATGATGCATGCCAGGTCTTTACAGGAATTTCCCTGCCTAAGTACATTTTGAGATGGTATTTTAAGGCGTCATCTGGCATTTTTAGAGGGTGTTTAAAGATACCTCTACAATCCGTGTGGGGCTACAGATTTGGAGAAAGGAACAGCATTTATTAAGAGGGAGAAATGAATGATCACATTCAGTCACACCAATACTGCCCCACCCCTTGCCTTTCTGGGTCAAAGCATCATTTACTAGTAAGGACCGTATGTGGATTGTATGGCAGCTGCTGCTCCTGAGGCTGCCACGCTATCTGCTCTAGGGCAGAATTCAGTACCGTGCAGGTAAAGTTTAATTCCACTGGAGGTAACAAAACCCAAGTAGGACCTGAAAGCAGTGTACTCAAGGCCACGTGACAGAGCTCCTAGTGGAAGTCTATTGTAGAAAACCAAGCAGTTCTACACGATTGTTTACACAGTTTCTAAGACCTAAAGATTTGCCACCTGTGACTTTTCCCTGGTGAAAGGCCCCAGACGAGAAAGGCAGAGTATGACTCGCTTCCCAGAATCAGATCTACCAGCTGCCGTGAATCAGACGTTGCATCCTTTGGTCATTCTGATTATATCACAAAATTAGGAGTAAAATGCTAAGTGCGAGGAAGAGCGAGAAGTCTTTCCTTAATTTTCAACTTATTTCTTTTAAATGGGAGAAAAAAATAAGTTTAATCAGAAGATACCCATGTTCTTTTCTGATGATGCAGTAATCACTTCCAAGAATCAGGACTACTTATTTGGGATAAACAAGAGCAGACAAGAAAACACACCAAATCCAAAGAGACTCCCTGACCTGGGAATAAACATCATCTCCAATAAGTTTACTTTAAAAATAAAACTGTCTCTGCTGAGCAAACACAATGTGGAATTATGTTAACAAGACTGTATGTATTTCACATCAAATTCGCTACCAATAAAATACTGTTACCCAGAGACTGTAACCCACACCCAGGACTCAACACAGCACTACAGGGAAAAAAAAATCCGGAGGGCTCCTGGAACCTGACGTTTGGTCACACGCCCAGGGTCACTGGGGCTTGGTGTTGACTTTATCTGTGTGCCCTTTACAGAAGCCCCTGCTTAAAATAATGAAGGAGCCACTAAATTGTGCTTACTTGTCATATGACATTAATGGATTCTTTCATAAAGGGCAAACACCATGGGCTTTTGCCCTTTCTGACCCTAATTTTAACTACAATGAATCTTTCAAATCTTTACAGATTTGGGGTTAACTTTGGAGAAACGATGAACTCTATCAACAGCCTTTATGAACATAAAGACCAGTAAAGACACAATGGTTATATATTTAAAAACTAGTTATTAAGAAGTAAGATAATTGTCTTGGTATAAGTAGAAAAATTATTAAGAATTGTTTTATAATGGAATAGAATTTTAATTTCTACTTAGCTAAAATGTCACTGCAATTAGTTTTCTTGTATTAGTGAAATAATCTATTCTTTGATTTCTCCTTAAATCTACTAATTTTTTCTACTGAATAAATCATCTAAGCTTTATTTTGGTCCAGAAGAGTACTAATATTTTTATGCACAACCAATTTCTTCCTATAGTTCATGATCTAAAGTGGAAGGAAATCTTTCTACACTTTTCTTTCCTCTCCCAATAGATGACTGATACATATCATCTTTCGAAAATACTTAACAACTGCTAGACACCGTGGTGCACACCTGTAACCCCAGCTATTTGGGAGGCTGAGGTAGAAGGATGGCAAGTTCCAGGCTAGCCTGGGTAACCTAGTAAGACCATCTCAAAAATTAAGAGAGGTAAGGATCTGGCTCAGTGGTAAAGTACCTGCCTAGCATGTAGAAGGCCCTGGCTCCAATTCCCAGCACTGCAAAAAGCAAAAACAAAAACTTAACAACCCCAAACCCTTATAGCAGTTAACAATTGTTCAAGTAAATTAAAATGGAGGCCAGGCTGGAAGAGTCTCTGAGCAGACAAAACCATTTACAAGGGGCCAAAGGCTGACTTCGCCTATGAGTACAAGGGAAACAGAATGTGAACTGTTTTTTTTATAAACGCCTGTATTAAAGAAAAATAGAAATTATGTGCAACCAATGAGAAGTAGCCACTTGTAGAACTGGGGACTTTCCAAAGGGAGATATCAACTAAAGCAACTGTATAACCAAACAATGAATGTCTTTTACACTTTACTTCTGTCCCTCTGTGGAGTGCTGGGACCACTTCTGGTTCAGGGCTGGCTCGATTCATGGACCATTGTTTGATCAAATCAACTCTTTAAAAAAAAAGTTATCGTGCCTCAGTTTACCTTTGAAACACTACATCATAATAGGATTTAAGCAAACAACGTCTTTTTTTTTGATGAAATGACTCAAAAAGTTAACATCTTTATTAAGCAAGATTATTTTCTGAATTGTTAGTACAAACATCTGGCAATATTAGGCCCTTAATATTTTTAAAAATACATGAGTAAAAATGGAGGACGATTTGCTAATAGGACCCAAGTGGGGGAAAGGAAGAAAGCTCTTAGGAGCTTTATGCTTCTTCCTTTTTCCTTCTTTGGCTGTGAGGGACAGAATGGTTTACATCCAATGGTCATTTGGATAATGATATGAGGAACTATGGGATAAGGCATGAAGGAAACGAAAGATATTACTGCCCCAGTTGGGATTCCTATTTGCTTGACTTAGCAGAGACGGAATGTTCTTTTCCCTGAGCAGGTATGTGACGCTGGCCTGCGTGGCTTGTGGCTGCACTGGGCAAGTGATCTACAGTCAGAGGTCCTTAGAGAGCCAGATGTGGGTCTTCACAGAGCACGCATCCTTCAGGTGGCCGATTAGCCTTATAGGGTTCCTGTGGCCACGAAGGGACAGTGATGCTGCATTCACCTTAGCAGCCTTTGGAAGGGCTCACTATGAGGACGCTGAGGTGGCAGGACCTGCTTCTAAGGGCCACCCACTGGGACGCTTGAGTCAAATCATTCTTCGCTTGTTAACAAAAACTTTTCCACTCTTTACTTTTTGGGGGGCAGTGGTGGTGCTGGGGATTGAACTCAGGGCCTTGCGCTTCCTAGGAAAGCACTCTATCACCGAGCTAAATCCCCAGCTCCCACCATTCATTACTTTTATATGAAAGGTATGAGTTGAATAAATCCCAATTTACAACTCTTTAAGATGAAGTCATGTTTGATTACAATGAAAATTACCATATTGTGCTCACATATTGTGCAGGTATAATACAGCTCAAATTAGTCCAATATATGTCAGTGCCCTTGAAGGAAAGACTGAAGAAGTACAGTTGTTTTCTCTTGGATTGAAAGAGGCTATAAATTTTAGTGTTAGGATGCCTGTCCCTAACTTGTCTATTAGATAGAAGTAACAGTTCCAGCACAGAAGCAAAAAAGTCCTCTTCCTAATATTGCTTGCCAGAGGTAACTCCTGTAAACAGTTTCTCGTGTAAACACCCAGGTGATTTTCTACTCCAACACACGCATAATGTATATTCCTATGGTTATGCAGAGAAATCGGAAAATGCTACATGTGTCATTCTGGAATTTGATTTTCAGGGGGATTCAATTTTAAAATTTAACTGGTAAACAAGGGATGGCTGCTGGAGGAAGTTGTTTCTTGGAAAATGAGAGATCTGCTAGCGGGAAAGAAAAAAGGATGTGAAACAAGGGAGTTTGAATGCTTAGATGGAGAAAAAAAAATACCAAATTTTGCCTCACAATTTTAGACTTGATTTCTTTTCAACTTTAGCCTTAGGTTTGATCCCCACTACTGCAGGCAAACAAAACCCCCAAATGACAAATGAGCAGCAACAACAACAAATCTCAGAGAAAATAAACCAATTATAATTGTGTTGGAAATTTTGCTGTGCTAACAACCTAACTCTAGTGGGTTGGCAAATCCAAGACAGACAGTTCCCAAGCAGTGCTGCTGTTGTACAAGCTGATTTTTCTATGACTTACGGGCTTTGTTTTTACGCGTTCCCCCCAATACATACACTACACAGGTACGAAGCCATTTCATTTCTTTCATTTTCTGCAATGCTGGGGATCAAACCCAGGGCCTCCCATACGGCCAGCAAGCACTGTACCACTAAGCCACGTCCCTAGCCCTTTTCATTTATTTTGAGGCAGTCTCACTAAGCTGCCCCAGAGCAGAAGCACGCGCTACACTCTTCTCCCTGCATTCACACAGCACATTCGTCCAGCAGCTGTCTGGCTGTGGGCAGCACACCATGAGAACCTTTACTAGCTCTGCGGAAACAAACCGACTTAATAACAGGCTTCAGGATTTGGAAGCTTAATATTAAGTAATTAAATGCTGGTTTCTGAGAGACTCCTCCTCCGAAAATTAACTGATGCTGTGGGCATGAGTTTTACCCCAAGGTCCTCCTGGCAATGAAGTCATTATTCTGTGACCCCTCTAAGGAGAGAGAAGATGGGAGAGAAAAAGCAGGAAGGAAGGCGGGGTGACAGTGCTGCCCTGACCCAGCAGTCTGGTCCTTCTCTTCAGGGACACAGGGGCCCATGTCGTTTGGCTTTTTTTTGTTTTTGGCAGTGATGGGGCTCAAACCCAAACCCAGAGCCTAGTGTTCTACCACTGAGTCACATCCCTCGCCTGGTTGTGCATCTCTTTTCTTTTCATCTCCCTCTTGATCCTTGCAAGGCTCCCTCCCAGAGGTAATAAACTGCTGTGCAGCAAAACACAATAAGGCAGAGGGAAATCAGGTCCATGATTAAAGTTTCCTTTTATGCTTCTCTTGGGCCAGTGGCAGAGGGGTCCCTGGGAGGGGTGGGAGACGGGGAGGAGGAGCAGGGGTAGAAATGGCCTCAGCTCAGGTCCACCAACCTGACGGTGACACCCACATCCTTTGAAACTGTGGCCAAGACTCGCTGCATTAAGGAATTCAACACACCTGAGGCCTATACTGCTTCGCAATCTTCTTTTAGGTAACTCAGATGGGATTCCTGGTGAGTGCTCAGGTGGACATCAGACTGGCGCTAGAAGTGATCTGCTGTAAGGAACTGAACTGTGTCCCTCTTAAAATTCACACGCTGAAGCCCTAATCCGCCAAATGTGACTATGTTTAAAGCAGTGATTAACCTTTAAATGAGATCATCGAGACAGAGCCCGCTCCCACAGGTGTCCCTAGGAGATGAGGCGGCGACACCAGGGACGACCGTGCACAGAGAGCAGGCCATGGAGGACAGGGGAAAAGGGGTCCAGCCGTGGACCTAGGAGAGGCCTCAGCAGAAACCAGCACTGCAGATACCACAGTGTTCTTGACTTCCAGACTCCAGACCTGTGAGAAAAATCAGCTTCTGTTGTCTCGGGCTGCGGAGCGTGGGGCTTTGTTCTGTCACACTCAGCACGCGCTCCCGTGAATGTTGCTTTCCTCTGCATGCCTCTGAGATTGACAGCAAGACACGCTCTCCTCCTGCGTGGACTTTGCCCGCGTCCTGGTGACTCCTAACTATGCCACTTGCAATGGCTTCTATGAACAGGTCATCCTTCTCCTTCAAGGGCAGCTGAGGAGAGGAGAGGGATGAGGCAGGCTTCTCCCTCCCTTCTTTTCCTGGCTCCCAAAGCCTGCAACACGGCAGGGAGCAGCGATGGCCGCATTGACTTCCTTGACGAATGCCAGAGGTGGGAGAAAAAGAAAGCTGTAGACCAAGCATCCTTACTCCCAAATCACCCTCCTCGGTTCTCACAAGCACATATAAAACATGCTCGAGCTGGAAAGGGGGCTGCGGCTCAGAGGCAGTGTGCGTGCTCAGCATGCCTGCAGACCCGGGCTCCATCCTCAGTGCCGATCCCCCACACAGCCAAAAAAGGGAGAAACACCAAGAGAACAAGATGATGAATCTTTTACCCCCCAAATTTAATGCTCACCCAAATAAATCACATATATGGCTTAAAAGGTCATAGCATTCCTTGAAGGCTCACTATAAAAAATGATGGTTCTCTTCCCAGTGCCCCTCCTCCACGGCACTGCCTACTCCAAGGCAGCCACTCTCAGCTCTCGGCTGTTTCCTTTTCCCTTCACTGCTTTGTCTTTTTTTTTTTCTCCCTTTTTTTTTTTTTTTAAATTTTTTCTTGGGGTGGAGTGCTGGGGATTGTACTCAGGGCCTTGCACAAGTGCTCCACCACCGAGCTAAATCCTCAACCCTTCTCCCTGGTTTTTTGAGACAGGATCTTGCTATGTAGTTCAGGCTGGCCTGAACTCATTACGTAGCCCAGGCTGGCCTCAAGCTCAAGTGATCCTCCTGCCTCAGCCTCCCAAGTGCCGGGATCAGAGGTGTGAGCCATCACACCCAGCTCACTGCTTTGTCTTGATCTTCCATTTCTAGGCACTATTCGCTAGCTTTTTGATGAGGAAGATAGGATTTAGCTCTTTTCCGCTCTATGACCCATGCTTGCCCCTCTTTCCATGTCCCAACTACGTAGCTATGTTCACTTCTGGCTAAACCAGGATTTACCAGGACTATGTAAATATCCAGAGCCAGGCACTCTGCATAGTGACTACCTTCCCGATTGTTCTGGTTGAGATCTAGAATGTTCTTCCAAAGGCTCAGGTGTTCAGGTGATGGGATCTTGGGGGTGCTATATTCATCAGTGGACTATGGCAGCTGACTGTGCTGTTAGAAGCTGTGGCCTCGTTGGAGGAGTCACTGGGCTGTGACCTGGAGGGGGTACTCTTTTCCCCAGCTCCTCCCATATCTCTGCTTCTTGGCTGCCGCAGGACAAACAGCTGTTTTCTGCCCAGGCCCTTCAGCCAACCACCGACTGAGCCAAAACAAACCTCTCTTCTTTTTAAATTGAGAGTGGCAGGTATTTTGTCCCAGCAGGGAGAAAGTGACTGAGACACTCATCATGCACAGCTTCTGTTTCTCCTGGAGTTAACTGCTGTCTGGTGCCCTCGCTGGCACGGCTTTCTGTGTACCATCATTCACACACCACCCTCTTTCTGACAGAAATGCAAGTCACCTAATATGTTTGAGGCCAAGATTAGCATTCCTCGGAGCCACGCTCCTGGCAACCTTGATCCTGTAGGGCTACTAGGCAAATCCTTGGCGGGCCCTTCCTTTACCACAATCCCTATGTTCGCACCATTCTGTTTCCTTGGTCTTTATCTCCTGGAGCCACGCTCGCCACCATGCTCTGCAGGACATGGTACACGGTGACTCCGGCAACCCCTTGCCTGAGTGTGGAGGTGGGACCTGCGGCTTGCTTCTAACCTACAGAATCCGGCACAAGCGATAGGCTGTTACTTTTGTGGTAAAAGTGATGGTGAATCATCCCTCTTGCTGGCTTTCAGGGAACAACCTGGCCTGCTGGGAGAGGGTGTGAGAAGGTCATGCGGCTTCTAGGTCCTGGGTGGGCTGACAGCTAGCAAAAAGCTGGGTCCTCAGTCCTACAACTCCGAAGATCTGAATTCTGCAAATTACCCTGTGAACTTGGAGATGGACCCCAGGCCGGGGTGAGAGCGCAGCCTCCACTGACGCCACGACTGCAGCCGGAAGCAGAGGGCAGAGCAGGCTGCCATCAGACTCGCAAGCCTGGGGAGCTGGGAGTGGTCAGTGAGTGTTGTTTTAAGCCACTCAGTCAGTGGTATTTGTTACACAGTGGAGAAGAGGGAACATTAACACACATATCTCGTATTTCCTTAGTTGACTCGCTCATTCAGGTGAAACAGCTTCTCCAGGCGGTAAAAAGGCTTGGTAGATGATATGCAAATCCCCAATGATGAATGTTATCAATATGTATACCAAAAATGTACTGTTAAAATAAAATTAAAAAAAAAGAAAAGGCTCGGTGCTCAACTCTTCCAGGGTCCGGCCTTTTCTTTATTTTAGACACCCAGCTAGGAACACTGTCTCCTTAGAATTGTGAGGGCATCACTCTACTGCAGAAGAGAAGGCTGATGCCATCCGATTCAGGGTTATCTGTGCATTGATTTTTGTTGTTGTTGTTTCTCTCTGAAAGCTTTAACATCCTCTCTGTCCCAAAGTGCTCCTTGCTATTTTATAATGAAGTGCTCTGATGTGAGCTCACAATCCTCACTGGGCCCTTCCATCTGGAAATCTTTTGGTTCTGGGGGAGAAAATTGGGGTAGGAGGATTTTTTTTTTCTTTCTCTAATTTCTTCTCCTTTGGTTTCTTACTTCAGTCTTTTCTTTTTTTTGGTGCTGGGGATTGAACTCGGGGCCTTGGGCTTGCTAGGCAAAGGCTCTACCACTGAGCTAAATCCCAGCCTGTTACTTCGGTCTTATTGGAATTCTACTTATTTGGATGTTAGACCCCCTGATCCTCTAATCTTCGGAACTTTTCTTTTGTTTTCTACTTTTTGCAACTGTATTCTCAAAATCAACTGCATTGTTTAAAAGCTTTATCAAGGCAATCTTGCCATATAACAAGCAGCACAGGTCAGGGTATAATGTTTATTACATGGTATTCTAAAAAAGTTGCTGCGACTGTTAATGCACAGATCTTTGTTTCACTTCTCTTGAGTAAATACAGAAATGGAATGGCTTGGTCGCAAGAGGTCCATGTTGAACTTTTTTTTGGTACGGGGGACTGGACTTGAGGCCTTTGCATTGAGCTACATCGCCAGACTTTTTTTATTTTTCTTTTGAGACACTGTCTCACTGAATCACTATCATTGTCCAGGCTGGCCTTGAATTTGCAATCCTCCTGCCCTCAGTCTCCCAGAGTACTGAGATTATAGGCATTTGCCACCATGCTCGGTTTATACGTTTAATGTTCTAAGAAACTATCAAAGTGTCTTCCAAAGGGCTTTGCTAGTGTATATTCCTCCCAGCAGTGAATTGGTGCTCCTATTGTTCCACATCTTTGCCAGTGTCTGCTGGGATTAGTCTTCTAAATTTTAGATACTCTAATAGCTAAGTACTGATAGCCACTGTGGTTTTAATTTGCATTTCCCAAATGACTAGTGAAGGTTAACATATTTTTATGTGCTTATCACT
Organism: Hystrix cristata; assembly: GCA_004026905.1. Taxonomy (NCBI): domain Eukaryota; kingdom Metazoa; phylum Chordata; class Mammalia; order Rodentia; family Hystricidae; genus Hystrix; species Hystrix cristata. Next base: position 29,291 of record PVJO010009273.1, read on the forward strand.
GCAGATTTTCTATGGTGAAGTGTCTTCTCAAATCTTCTCATTTTTAAAAAGGTTTCTTTTCCCCACTGAGTTTTAAGCGTCCTTTTACATTTTGCATATATGACTTTATCAGATAGATGACTGGCAAGTACTTTCTCCTATTATGAAGCTTATTTAGTTCCCAAATATTTGGACTTTTCCCAGGTATCTTTCCGTGCTGATTTCTAATTTAATTCCATTGTGGTTAGAGAACATATTTTGTGTGATTTGAATCCTTTAAAACTTATTGGGATTTATTTTGTGGCCCAGAATATGGTCTATCTTGGCAAATGTTCTGTGTACATTCGCAAAGAATGTGTACTCTGCTGTTGTTGGGTGGAGTGTTCTATTCACGCCAATTAGGTCAAGCTGGACTATAGTATTATTCAAGCCTTCCATACCCTTACCACTTTTAGTTTAATTGCCTATTTTTCCTTGGAGTTTTTTTTTTTTTCTTCATTATAGTGAAGCTCCGCTATTTTATCCACAAACACAAAATTTTTATGTCTGCTGATGGAACGGTCTCTGTAATTTTTTTTTTTTCAGTGCTGTGGGTCGAACTCAGGGCCTTGTGCTTGCTAGGCGAGGGCTCTACCACTGAGCAAAATCTCCAACCCCCAGGTCTCTTTAATATTACATTTGGTACTATTCTGGGGTTGGGAATTAGCTCAGTGGTTAGAATACTTGCCTAGCAAGCGCAAGGCCCTGAGTTAGATCTCCAGCACACACACACACACACACACACACACACACACACACACACGCACACACACACACAAATCTTTGGTACTATTCTTCACTCTAATTTTACTTTGATGTTAATCTAGTACTTCAGCTGACTTCTGGTCAGTATGGTATTAGCATTTTTCCATCCTTTTCTCTTTAACCTACAACAATCTCCCCCCGCTTTGGTTTTGTTTTCTATGTTGACTACAATTCAAAAGATATAGTATAGGACAGTAAGATAAAGCTACACACACATGCACGTCTACACACACACACACACACACACGTATACATGCACAGGCCATATTCACATAACTTTTACTACAGTAGGTTGCTATAACTATCTGCTGTTAACTTCTTACTGTGCCTAATTTATAAATTAAACTTTAACACAGGTATGAATGTATAGGAAGAAGCACTGTCTTTCTAGTGTTTGGTACTATCTAGTTTCAGGCAGCCACTAGAAGACTTAGAATATATCCCCCTCTTGTGAGGGGGGGACTACTGTATTTATGTCTTTATATTTAAAGTGGATTTCTTGTTGGCAGCATATGGTTGTATTTACATGTTAAGCCAATCTGATGATCTCTACATTTTAATGGGGGGTGTGAAGATCATGTACTTTTAATGTGATTACTGTGACAGTTGGGTTTAAATCTATTTTGCTATTCCTTTTCTCATTGTCCTATTGGTTCTTTGTTCCGTTTTCCCCCTTTCCAACTTTTTTATAGACAAGGTCTCGCTATGTAGTCCAAGCTGGCCTCAAACTCATGACCCCTCTGGTATGCACCACCATGCCCAGCCCAGCTTCTCTGGATGGAGTATTTTTAGTGAATTCATTTTATCTGTTTTGTTGGCTTATTAACTGTAACTTTTTGTTATGTTACTTTAGTGATTTCTTTGGCATTTATAGTCTACATGTTTAACTTTTCATAGTCTATCTTCAAATGATACTACGCTACTTTGTATACAACTAAAGAATCCTATAAAAGTATACTTTTCTTTTCCTTCAAAAGTATACTTGTTATAATGTTGTCATAGATTTTGCTTCCATGTGTTATGAACCCCCACACTGTATTCCTATTATTTTTGCTTTATGTTGTAATTTATCTTTTGAAAAGACTTACATAGTAAGAAGTCTTTTCCAGATGGTTACTATTTCTAGTATTCATCATTCCTTTGAGTAGATTCAGGTTTCTGACTGTTACTATCTTCTTTCTGCCCAAAGGACTTTAACTTTTTTTTGTACTTCATGTTGGCTAGTGATGAATTCTTTAAGCTTTTGCTTGTCTAAAAATGCATTTACTTTACTTCTGTTTTTGAAACATATTTTAAGGAGGTAAAGACTTTTTGGTTGAGATTTTTCTTTTATTACTTTAAAAATGATGACCCACAGTCTCCTAGTCAGTGTTATTTCCAACAAGAAATCAGCTGTTGATTTGTCTTTGTTCCTCAGTATACAATGTGTCTTTTATCCTCTGACTACTTTTAAGAAATCTAACTAGCATCTCTAAATAATGAGATTTTTCACTCTGTTAGAACAGGCGCCTCTTCCTGGCTCTGTGTGCTGCAGGGGAACACTGTTCCTCCCGACTCTTGGGTGATGCCTTCGCTGGCCTCAGGTCGCTTCCTCATCCATGCGCTGATCAGCACTTGTGGATCACTCAGGGAAGACCCTCTGCAGAAGGCCCACATGGCTCTCTCCTCTGAGACTATGCCTTGGAAACTCTGGCAGCCTCGGTTTCCCTGGATGACCCCAGCTCCACATCTTCAACTCAGGGTAACGGCTGAACTTTCACTGGGTTTCCTCTCCCTGGACAGTAGCCAGGAATCTTTTCCTAGGCAGTAGGCGAGGACAACTGTAACTCTCATCTTGCTTGTTTCCCATGTCTCAGCAATCGCGGTCCTTTGCTGTCTGACGGGCTGTTTTAAGTTGTGCATGTGTGGGACAAATCTAGTCTGTGTTACTCCACTTTCTGTAGACTGCAGTTTACTTTAAAAATTGTTATCTCTCTTTTGCAAATAGGAAGGGGACCAAGAGAGCGACAAAGGGGTAGGCAGGGGGAGGAAAAGAGGGAAGTAAAAAGAACAAAGATGTATTATATACCTGTACCAACTCCCCACGATGAATATAATCATTACATACTGCAAACATGTACTAATAAAAATTAAAAATTAAAAAATTGTTATCTCTCATGGTGTGAGATAATACTGTCCTATAAAGTTCAGTGTAAATTTTATAGGTATATGGATGTTTTAAGGTTATGATTCTACCCTACCTAATTAAACAGCCAAGTTATAGGAAACATTATATTATTATATATAAAAAATTTGACTTTAAGATAAATAGTTCTTGAATAAAATTATAAGTTCCAATACACCATACTGAATAAAATATAATGGGATTACAAGTAATTTTCAAAAGCCTAGGGCCAAAATTTCCTTCATTTACTAACATACAAAATAAATACAGTAAAAAAGTTTTTTTCCTTGGTTTTTTGAGACAGAGTCTCACTATGTGGTCCACACTGGCCTTGAACTTGCTTCGATCCTCCTGCCTCAGCCTCCTGAGTGCTGGGATTACAGGGGTGTGCCACCACACCTGGCAGGAAAAACATTTTTGTACAAAATACTTAAAAGGGGGTATGAAAAATTCTGTACTTATAATGCAGCAAATACAACTTTTAAAAGGAACATTGTTGAAAGGAATAGGATATAAGGCCACACACATTTCTGTTTGGTTTTACAAACTGAACAATAATAGTAATGATAAGAATAAAGAAAGCCTGGATTCTTCAGTTACTGCTCAGTTACCTGCTTTTCTCACATAAAACAAGTCCCTTTTCTCCGCACTTTTACTTTTTGGCAGGTTGGCTCCTTCTTGCTTTGCTCCAAGCCACAAGCAGCATTTGAAGCCCAATATGCCTCCCTCTGCTGCCCTGGCCATGACCTCGCGAGTGAAAGCTTTCCATGGTGGCTCTGGCATCTGACAAGCCTCTGAGTAATTCTCTACTAAGCTGAAGGAGTCAGCCCATCAGCCCATCAGCTACTTTCTCACAGAAATCAAGCCAATAAAGCCTGAATTTTTCACAGAATGCAAATTACCAATACAGATGTAGTTTGCAGCAGTAAACATTTCTATACCATCAGCTGGGGATGGGGACAAAGTGGTGTCTGATTCTGACTCAGTCACCTCTCCTACTTCCTCTTCCCCCTCCCCACCCCTCCTCTGTAACCACTCTACCTACTGCAACGTGATTTTCTATAAATTTAAAACTGTCGCTTGCATGGAATTTTAATTTCCAAGTATGTCTATGAAATGCGTTAAGACTATACAAACAACATTTACTTTTTCTGCCTTTATATTTTCGAGTGACCTGGAACAGGGCTCAGAATTCCCTAAATAAACTGGCCGGGAGCTTTCCAACCGGCGCTGGCCCTCCCCACAGTCAGTGGGGATTTCCAGGGGGAAAGGACCGGGTTGGCTGGCTGCTTAGGAAATGGCATTCTTAGCCTTTTTCATCTCTTTCCCACAAGTGCTTGGGGACACTGGGAAAGCATAAATAGTTGCCAATGAGGAAGAGGTTAGGGACTCCTGAGGTGATCTGGCATGTTTGTATTGAAACAAAATCGCATGAATCTCTCTTTTCTCCTAAACCAGCTTTTGTTCTAAATCAGGGGTTGGCAAATTAAGGCCTGCATGCTGAGTCTAGCTAACTGCCTGCCCACCCCCCAGCTCTGGGTACTGAAATCAGAGATGCTGAGCTACATCAGCACTCCCCCACCCCCTTTTTGTTTTGGGACAGTTGCTCAGGCTGCTCTCGAACTTCAGATCCTCCTGCCTCAGTCCCCAAGTACCTGGGATTACAGGCACATGATTCTGTGCAAGGCTACCTATATTTGTAAATAAAGTTTTCTTGGAACATAGAAAGTCGTCTGTGTATTTATTGGGTATGGCTGTTTTTGAAGTTGCCTGGCAGATAGGTCAGAAAATGTCTGGTCCACCTGGCCCAATAAACTACTATCTGGCCCTTTACTAAAAATGTTTGTTGACTTCTGTTCTACTGGAGAGTATTACAGACCAAAGGGCCTAATAAAAATCAAGATAAATGAAGAACTCGAGGAGAATGTCCTCAACTTCTCACCAGTAAGATGCATATGTCAACTGAAAACCAACCCCAGCGATGGCACTGGAGTTTAAATTCCTGGTTCAACAGAATACACATTTCCCCAAAAGCAAGAGGTCAAGGATGTCAACACAGAGCAGGCTCAGTGTTCAAGGGAGTGCTAGGATACAGGCCTTCTCAGCCGAAGAGCTACTGAAATATAAATGACAATATTTTAATTTACAGTATTTTTCTTTAGATTTTATCTCACAGTTTATAATTTGCAAAGTATAATTCATAACACTACTTGATAGATCCAAGATAGAAGTTTTACTGGGAATCTGATTCTCTGTCATTCCATAAACACCCGAGTTTTTGGGGACAAGGCGTCTTCTTGCACTCACTAAAGGGCCCACGCGACCCCCCTCCCCCCGCCCCGTTCCGGAGGACCGAGGGGCAAGCGCTGACACCTCTTCCATCTGAAGGCCACAGCACAACCTTCTCCCTAAGAGTCAGGGCTTATGTCAACACAGGGGCAAAGCTTTCTTCCTGACATTTACTTTCTTTTAACTTTACTTTTTTACTAGTACATATTTGTCATACACGTTGCTCACATTCATCATAGGGAATTTGTACCTGTACATAATATATCTTTTCTTTTTCCCCCATTCCCCTCCCCTCCCTTCAACCCTTCTTCCCCTTTCCATTTGAAAGCTGTTTCCATTTTTCCCTTTTCCCTTCCTTCTCTTCCCCCTAACTCCTTCCTTGTTCCCCTTCCCATCTGAACATATTCTTACTACTTCCCAATATCTACCCTCTGTTATGCTCCTTATTTACCCTTTGGGTTTCTCACATAAGAGAAATAATGCAATATTTAAACTTGTGTGTTTGATTTATTTCGTTTAAGATTATGATCTTGAGATGCATCCATTTTCCAACAAATGACTCAAGTTTGTACCTCTTTATGGTAGAGTAGTGCTCCACTGTATATAAATACCACATTTTCTTTATCCATTCGTCTGCTGATAGGCATCTGGGCTGTTTCCAAGATTTAGCTAGCATAAATTGTGCTGTTAAATACATGGGTGTGCATATATCACTGTGGTAGGATGCTTTTAACTCTTTCAGAAAGTATCTAGCAGGGGAATAGCTGGGTCAAATAGAACCTCTAGTTTTAGTTTTTGGAGCAGTCCCTATACTGACTTCCACAGTGGTTGTATAAGCTTACACTCCCGCCAACAGTGGGGAAGGGTTCCTTTTGTTATTGGCTGATTTTGTGATGACAGCCATTCTTTCTGGAGTGAGATGAAATCTCACAGGGTTGTTTTAATTTGTACTTCGTGAATGACCAGTGACGTTGAACATTTTCTCATATATTTATTTGCTGTCTGTACTTCATCATCTGAGAAATGTCTGTTCATTTCAGATGCCCATTTTTGGATTGGGTCTTTAAATTTGGGGGGGTCTTATTTTTTCTGAGTTCTTTATATATTTTAGATGTTAGTCCTTTAAGGAATAGCTGGTAAATTTTTTCCTCCATTTTGTGGGTTATCTCTTCACCCTGTTGAGGGTTTCTTTTGCTGTGCAAAAGCTATTGAATTTGATGTGGTCTCAGTTGTTGATTCTTTGTAATATTTCTGCGTGATCAGGGATTTGTTCATAAAATTTTTGTCTACACCTATGTCTCCTAGAGTTCTACCTATTCTGTCTTCTAGTAAATTGTTTCTGTTTTTATATTTAGCTCTTTGATTCATTTCAATTTTACGTTAATGCGTGGTGAGAGGTAAGGGTCTAAGTTCAATTTTTGGCATAAGGAGAGCCAGTTTTCCCAGCACCATTTATTAAAGAGGCTCTGTTTCTTTCACTGAAAGTGTCTGGCCCTTTGCCAAAGAGAAGGTGGCTGAGGGTGCTTAGAGTTGTTTCTGCATCTTTTGTTCTGTTCCACTGATCCTCGGGTCTGTTTTTTGCCAGTACCATGCTGTCTCCATGTAGCTCTGTAGTATAAATTGGTGACTGCGAGGCCCCTGCCTTGCTCTTGTTGCCCAGAACTGCTATTCTAGGTCTCTTCTGGTTTCATATGAATTTTAGGATTGTTTTTCTCTAGTTCTGTGAGGTATGCTTCTGGTATTTTGATTGGGATTACATTAAACCTGTGTAACAGTTTTGGAAGTATGGCCATTGCACTAATTTGGTTCTGCCTACCCAAGAACAAGGGATATCTTTCCATTTTCTAATATATTCTTCTCCTGTTGACACTGAGAAAATAGTACACGATACTGTGCCCTGGTGTAGGAGTAACAGGTCCTGTGGCACCTTCAATGCACAGACAGGCCTTGCTGAGGCATTTACAATCAAAGAACTCTGGAAGGTGGTTGGGTGACCTTCTGCTTGACAATGTCCGTCAGTCCATATGGATATATCTGGCAAGTGGCCCCAAATGCCGTGATTGGCTCTTAGAGGAGGGACTCACCAGAGAGACCCCAACAGGCAAGTGATTTCTGGACAAGGGGACACAGAACCAAAGACACATGATGCTGCCTGAAGCAACACCGGGTGCTGCAGGAGAAGGAAAGCCACAAGATTTAGGTTTAGCTAACAGTGGGAAGGGGTACTTTCCAAAGATGAGAAGTTGTAAATCCAGGAGAGAGAGCTGCAATGGGAAAGCAATACACTGAGGGATTTGGTTCAAGAACGAGAAGCACTGTGGGGGGAAAGACAGAGTAAGCCAGCATCTACTACATGCATTCTGCACTTAGATTTTGCCATAAATCACCAACATGAAAAGGTCCTCTAGACTACTGCGCTAACAAGGAGATAACTCACTTGCTCGTCCTTGGTTTGGCCCGTTTGACTGTAGTCACTTTAGATGAAGCCACAGCTTAAAAAAATGATGAGGTCAAGGTGGCTAAACTTCTGTGAAATAAATACTGCATTCCGTCCCCTGCCCTGGACCCGCTTCCCCAGCCTCCTACTCCGAATTCCTCAACTCTCACCAAGACTGCCCCAAATTGTGATTGATGTGCGGACTGCAATAAAATGATACCACAGTTTTAGTCCTTTCCAAAAATTTAATGAAATCAGGCAAACTGGCATAAGTCCACAGGAAAGGAATCAAAGCTGGATGCCATGATCAATGCTTCAAAGAAACTGAGCTGAGTTCAAAAGAAATAAGGCTGTGGACGAGAACCGATACCATTCTTAAAGATATCGATGATCCTCTGATGAATGTATCATTGTTGACAATGCTAAATTTGGGCAAAATGGTCATATTCTCAACTACCTAAGTTCTTAAATTTACTCTCTTTTATACACGGTCAAGTTTAACTGCCTTAGGTTCTGAGTAAATGATTTTTAAAATATTTATGCAGTTCATATCAAGTTTAAGAAATTTGTATTAAATTATCTTTAAAAAAATGATCGGGCTGTATACTCAGAACCTTTTGCGTCTCCTGGGATTAGCAGATGGAAACGAGAAAAGTCTGAAAAAGTTCTGAAAAAGAACGGCGGTCAGAGCATCAGAGAGTGGGCCAGGAAGCATATGGATGTTGTAAGTGGGCCCTCAGTTCAAGAAGAACCTGACCTGCAGCAGCTCCTCCGAGCCGCGTGGAAATGCCTCAGGAGCTGAGAGATCTGGTAGCATTATTAACCATGTCCAAGAACAAAAAGTGAAAAAAGGATACTGGGAAGTATGGAGGTGTCTCTGGCTCCATCACTGATAAGATCCTGGAACTTGAGTTCCCTTCAGTGGGTCATCAGGCAAAAGGCATCGCTGCCCAGCAAAATCACAGAGTGATTGCACTTCCGTGTGGCCGGGCAGGCGTACCTCTTGGCACAGATAGGAGGACCAGCGTAAACTTTTCTTTGTCATCTCTAGATTTCATCAAAACACAGGGCCGTTATCAGATCTGCCTTCTAGCTGTTAGTTTGGTTTGTTTATCCAGAAGTCCCCTTGCTGCCAACGGGCTGAATCAGAATGGCGCTGTCTGGTTAGCATTACTCATCTCTTTCATGTAGCCATGCCTGAGAGTAAACTTGTTATTCAAATGTGACTTTCAAGTCCTCTCAGATCTCCCTTAGAGCCTCACTAAAAATTACAGATGTGCTATCAAGAATAACCACCCACTGTTTATGCGCACCAGAAGTTCACATGCAAAAAATATATGGGATACATCGGAGTGTGTTTGGCTGGCGTCCCCATGACATCAGCAGAAAAAGAGGAACTGGTGGCGATGCCAAGCTGGCAGGCTGCCACCACGCCCCGATTCCTGGAGAGGACTCAACTCTTCAGCGAGTCTGCGGCGCCGGGTGGAGAGATTTCCCTCTGTGAGTAGGTGGAGATACGTGTTCATCTGAGTTACTGGTCTTCTTTCTAGTGTTTTAGGCAATAACCTGGTATCTATACTGATGAACATAACAAAAATTGTGATTTGTGGTGTTTTTAACTGGTCAGATGAATACAATTTAATTTTATTCTTCTTTTTTTTTGAGCCCAAGGCACATAGCCCAGGCTGGCCAAGAACTTAGAGGGATCTTCTTGCCTCAGGTCTCCCATGTGCTGGAATCACAGGCGGGCACCGTCGCCCGGCTCAGTGTTTGAGTTTAGTGTCTCTTCCATGCAACCCCAGGAGAGTTGACAAGCACTGAGCAGAAGGCCTCCCTGGCCAGGAATGGCTCCACCTCCAGCCCAAGGTCTTCAGCCTGGAGGGGGAAGTACTGGGAGGCCTGGAAGGAGACAGAGTGGACTGGGGGAATCAGGTGACGGGGTGGGAGAAGCCCACCAAGCTTTCCCTTCCACAGGAAAGATGGTTAGCACAGCTGAGATGTGCATCCTTTGCTGACACATTCTGCCTGTTACACTGGAGTGGCATTTCAGATACTCCTAAACCAAATGACACCACAGGCACAAAACCGAAGAGATGTGCAGGACACCACTTAGGAATACTAACATAGTTTTCTTTGTTTGTTTCTGTATCTCTCTCTTTTTTTAGACAGGGTCTCACCATGTAGTTCTAGCAGGCCTTGAACTCACTAATGTAGCCCAGGCTGGCTTTGAACTCACAGTGATCCTCTTTCCTCAGCTATCAAGTGCTGGCATTACAGGTGTGCGCCACCATGCCTGGCTAATAGTTTTCAAGATGAGCAAATATTTGCTACTTGGAAAAGTTATAAGCTATAATTTGGTTTATAATATTTTAAGGTTTTTTTTGAGGAATGATAGAATTAAAATAATTTTGCTAAATTTGAAAAAAATATTTCCAACAAGTATAAAATCTCTACTTAAAAAAGGCCAAGGCATGCTTATAATCCTAGCATTCGGAAGACTGAGGCAGGAGGATCGCCATGAGCTTGAGGCCAGCCAATAAACACACACGCACACACACACACATACGGGGTCTGCCCAAAAAATGTATATACACTTTAGCAGTTTGCTGTATGGAAGCTGATGGCCACCACTTTGAGCACTTCTAGTAACTGTAGTGGCCAAAGGTGACTTGTATTAATCTCATGATGCCTCAATAAATTTAGTATTAAAATATTTATACAAGTTTTTCTTTTCCTGATGTATATTTTTTTTTGCTGGACTCTGCAGATACATATATATGTGTGTGTATGTGTGTGTGTGTGTGTGTGTGTGTGTGTGTAGAGAGAGAGAAAGAGACTATACAAATGTCCTGCAACTTAATACTTCGAGAATATTTATCAGGAATTTTAAAGATAGCACAAAAAGAAATATTTAGATTTAGGACATACAAAGTAAATTTCTTTGGAAACTGGTTTTTAAAGTGAAATCAGAAGTGAAGGGAAGAAAGTGTTCAAATGGGAAGGGGAATGAGGGAGGGAGAGGGAGAGAGGAATAGAGGGACATGAGAAATAAGAAATAGAAGTAAAAAATGGAAACAAAGCTTTTGTAAGGAGGGAGGAGGAGGTGAAGGGAGGGGAGGGGAACGAAAAAAAGAAGCAACAAGATATATCATGTACAGGTTCAAATCCCCTATGATGAATGTTATCACTATGTACGTCTAAAATGTACCATTAAAATAAAATCAAAAAACCAGAATAGCAAAGTCATATAAAAAAAGAAAAAAAAAGACTCAGTGAAATCTGAGTCTTTGAAGAGACAACGCCTCGAATAGAATATTTTTGCCAAGTATTAGCTTATTTTCATTCTTTGATTTTTTGGGACTTTAAAATAGCATATTTTTAAGACAAACAATTTGATTATGTATTTTGAGAAACTCTCAATGTGAACGAGTTCATCCAGGAGTGGCTTGGTCCCAGTGGAAAGATTCAGGACAAAGATACACTGAAGTTCTTTTAAAATTCTAAGTAACATGGGCTGAAAAACACCAGCACTACCAGAAATACTTATAACTTCCTGCAACTATAATACACTGTGTTTTATTTAAATCTGAAAGAAATCTTCTAAAACAAAAAATCCAAACATAATTCAGCACTCTGGTTTAAAAGGTGTATTTTCAAACATTTCACTCACTTCCAACTGGAGGCCAGAAAATGTAACAGGGCAGCTGGTGTTCCTCCCCCACCCCACTCCTGACATTGGGATGGTTAATGAGTCTGTTCGCCTGTCTAAATATATTTGCATAAGTTTGCAACAGTATCAGATGGAAGCCTTCATGAGTTTGTCAATATTATTTTTGGCTAGCTGCACAGAAAGGAAACATGCTATGCTAAAAGCACAAAAATTTGAACAGGGAAATAAACAAACTGCCCTTACATCTGCATAAACCATACTTGTTGGTACAGTTGAAAAGAAAGAAAAGATGGGCCTTCAAGTAGATTACTCATCTTACAAAATATTCATCCTTTTCTCGATGCCAGGCTGCACTGTGTCAATTAATCATGTTTAAAAGCTGAAGGAACAAAGACTGTTTGGGTGACAAATGAGGCAGTAAATGACGCTGCAATAGGAGTGAGGATTCAAGAAGGAAACTTGATTTTCTCAAAACAAAACAAAATATATATATGGGGGGGTATACAAATGACCTGCAACTTGCTTTAAAATTTACATTCTACTATTAAATTTGACTTGTCACATATTTCATAAAATCCCTTGAGACAACTTAGAATAATGCAAAATTGTCCAATATTATTTGTTTGTTTGGTTTTTTGTTGTTGTTTTTCTGGTGCTGGGGATCAAACTCAGGGCCTTCTTGCAAGGCAGGCACTGTAACCACTGAGTTAAATTCTCAGCCCAATTGCCCACTATTATTAAGGGTGGATTGTGTAATAACCACAGAAAATGCAGCAGCAAACACGAGAGTACATTCCAATCCAGCCTAAAAAGGCCGAAGGATTCACTGGAAGTTATTTCTTTATTCCTTGTCTTTTCTTTGTGTGTGTGTGTGTGTGTGTGTGTGTGTGTGTGTGTGTGTGTCTTGTTGCACTGCCTAGGTCGGCCCTGTATTCCTGGGTTCAAGAGATCCTCTTCACTGTTGCTTGGCTTAGAAGGTCACCTCTCCCCCTGCCTCCCCCCAGTAATGGAGATCGAACCCAGGGCCTCATATATGTTAAGTAAATGCTCTACCACTAAGCTATACTTCCAGCCCTTTTTACTTTTTATTTTGAGACAAGGTCTTGCTAAGTTAGCCACGCTCACCTTGAGCTCGCGATCCTTGTCCCTCAGCCTCAGGAGTAGTAGGGATCACAAGGAGGTCATTTCTTTAGGCACCAAAGTTAACTCCAAAGACAACAGCCAAATTACATGTGTGGAGTGCAAGGGACACATCGAAGAACAACTGCCGCATGGTTTTCTTCCATCCAAGTTAAAGATCGCCCAAGAATGAAACCCCAAATGGAATTAATATGTAGTAACGTCATTTTCTAGTTTTCACATTCCACTTCATCCTTTACCAGTTTCAAGCAAATAATAACTTAATTATTTGCTTTCACTTATTTTCACTCCCCACCCCCACAGGGTCACTCTGCCTACACTGGCCCCAAACATACTCCTCATGTCAAGGTCAGGCTCGCCTGTCCCTTGCTTGGTCCTAGTACGCAAGTGATGCGAGGGCAAAGTCTTTGCTGCACTGACCTTTTCACTCCCAGTGACCGACACAGTGCCCAGAAATGCACAGTTGTGCCGCGCAGACGCAGAAGGAGAGAGAAGCGTCTTCACCGTTTGCTGCCCGATACCCAAGGTGACGGGCCGGAATGGGTGATTTAGGGACTGCTAGAGATCTCACTCGGGTGGAAGCCTTGATGTGATCAGCTCTACTTCTGAGGGGCTGAGAGTCAAGTTCATTGAAAACAAACTGCATTAAAGGGCCCATCTGATAAACTAGATTTTATTCATTTGTGGGCAGAGTAGGACTCGGTCATGTTGAGAAGCAGCCAATATGATAGAAAGAGCAACAGACCTGAGACAGAAAAATGTGCAACTAACCCACGTAGTGGGGTCTTCAGTGTCCTCTTGGGATGTGAGAATTTTGATCTCCAGCTCGGTGGCCTGAGGGTCACTGGGTTGGGCTTTCTCTGTGGTGCTGGCATTAATCCCCATCCAAGGTGCTCCTAACTCCAGAACCTTTAACTTGACCACGGACCTTGTCGCTGAACCTTAGACCCATACCCAGTTGTCCAGTGGACGCCATCACGTGAACGTACGACAAGCGCTTTGAAGTAGACATGCTCGTAACAAAATCCACTACCATGCAGAGAACATGCGGCAGGTCCGTCCTTCGAAAGCTCTGCTTAGAAGGTTGGGGGTCCGGGAACTCGGGAGGGCTCCCAGTGAGAGCAGCTCACTGTGCCTCAACTGTTCGGACCAACAACGTGGTGTATGCCTTGCACAGGCTTTCCCCTGGGAGTCTGGAATTTGGTACGAGCCAGGCAGAGGGTGCCCATGTGAGCAGCCCCAATAAGATCCTGACAGGATTATCTTCCTCCTAAAATTGATCCTACTTCCTTTATTAGTTAGCTAAGTAACTGACAACCCCACTCATCATGAAAACTTTCAGGACTATTTTAAAATGATCTCTTCCCCTTTCCTCTCCATTGGGTCCAGTTCATTCTCCCTCAGGAAGACCTCGCATCTCCTGCCTCTATCTCAGTTTGGGTCTGTTTCTTTTGGGGGGGCTATTTTTTGGAGACAGGGTTTCACTATGCATTCCAGGTTGGCCTTGAACTAATGGTGATCCTTCTGCCTAAGCCTCCTGAGTGTGCCACCACGCCTGACTCGGTCTTGTGTTTCTTGCCTTCGTAATTACTACCATCTCCTAATGAAGTCCTCAAACCTCTAATCTCTCCCCTCTCCACTCCATCTTGCTCCAGACTGCTGCCTGAATGATTTTTCTATTTCAGGGGTGGTGCTGGAGATCAAACTCAGGGCTTTGTACTTGCTAGGCAAGCGCTCTACCACTGAGCTAAATCCCCAGCCCCAATAATCTTTCTAAAATGCAAACATACTTAAGACATTGATCTCCATAAAATGCCCAGGCCTGAAGAGTAAACTCGCAACTCCTAAGCTTGGCCCTTGAGTCCTCACAGGACCTGGGTTCTGCCTTCCCGGTACTGTCACAACTGCTTGTACACGTGATCGCCATGTAAAGGATGTGAGCAACACTGTCTCACACCTTGATATGCTGGACCTGCTGCCCTCTGTGCCTCATCACCTTGCTGACCTGTTCCTGAGTCCTCCTCGGTCTGGCTTGCATAAGCCGGTTCCCAATCCAACGTCCCAACCCTCACTGTCATCTACTCCATGTGCTCCTGGGGCAGGTCAGCCCCCATGCCCCAGGTGACTGAACATGTCACTTGTGCCCCTCCCTAATCTGTGAACTTTTCGGTGGGCAAGATCCAGGGCTTGGTGCACAACATTCCTCAGTAAATCCTGGAATGAGCGAATCAGAAAGTAGGCATTTGTTTGATGGCATAGTGACAGATCCCCTACGCTAGAATGGGCTAATGAATGATCACTGTTCACCTGTGAATTGTATATCTAAGGAAAGAGGGCTAGTCACTTCAGTGAGATAGTTCCATCACCTGGACTCTCTCGGTGAAAATAAAATTTCAGTTTTCAGTGCTCCATCTTCTAAATTCCAGGTGATCCTATACTTTCTGGTGTCCATGTCCCACGCCAAGATGATACCCTGAATTCTTTTATTGTTGTTGTTTGAGACAAGGCCTTGTTATGTAGTTCAGGCTGACCTCAAACTTACTATGTAGCCCAAGCTGGCCTTGAACTCACAGGATCATCCTGCCTTAGCCAACCTAAATGCTGGGATCACAGGTGTGTGCCACCATGCCTGGCTTGAATTCTTACTATGTAAACATTCACTGAGCTGTTTTGTGCAGATTTTTCTGCATTCTTACTGCAGATGAGTGCTGCTCATCTTAGAGGTAGGCCCTTGCTGACCTGGGCCAGCCCTGCCCTTCACTTAAATCCTGTGTCTTTCCTCAGTGTTTATTGTACTCTCCCTGCAGTACCGGAAGGTTTCAGTCTGGAACCAGGCAAGGCCAAAATCCATTGAAGGCACTGACTTACTTGGAATTATGGATGAGTCCCCAGTGCATTATGTAACACACCAACAAGAGCCCTCCCTTCCCGCTCCAAAACAGCCCTGCAGTCTCGGCCGAGGATGTGAAATGCAGCATCTTGCATGCTTGAGAATCAGCTCTGGGACACACCAATCTCCATGTGGCTGGATTAGCAAGAGTACCTAACATCTAAGTGTTTTCAGGGATAAAACTTAATGTAACAAAATGTAAGAGCAGAGCCTCAGTCCTATGGAAGTATCGGACAGCTTTTACAGCATTTTAATCCTCTGGCTGTTACTTTTCATCCAAAAAGAACACCTTCATATTTTATAAAAGCACCAATTAACTGGGCTTGGTGGCATATGACTGTAATCCCAGCACTCTGGGAGGCTGAGACAGAAGGATCAACCAGTTTGAACTACACAGTGAGACCTTGTCTCAAAAAAAAAAAAAAAAGCACCAATTATACCCAGCTTAGAATTAGAGAAGCACGGAGGTAAAAGGGACCAGAGGACCAAGAAGTTAAACCCAGGCACCCTGATGCCCCAGTTCTCTCTGTGGTGCACTCTCCACTCCCCCTCTCCTGCCCTACACCTAGTTGTGTCTCACTCCGATTATATGACGTTCCTTTGGAAGCTCCGCGATGTGCACAATGCTAGTTGGTATAATCAAATAAATTAAAACAGTAGAAAGCAGCCCTGGCTCCACACCCTCTGCCATCCCTGACCAATACGCACCTCCCCCAGGCCCCAGGCTGAGCCACAGCAGATGAAGAAGCCCTGCAGAGGAGACCGGGGTCAGACTGCAAAACGGGTCCACAGTGTGCCTGGACCATGGCTGTACCTTCTCATCAGGGCGAGTCACACAGACCACCATAAATCACAATCTTCATGATATGGCCATATCCTGGGGGTTAAACAGGCTTCTGAACACTAATTACCATGTATTATCCTGAACAATTTGCAGCTTTATAATAAAATTAATGATTGTGGCTGGCTGTTAGCCTGCAGGTCATCATTACAAGCAAGAAAGATGTAGTACGCATTTCTGCCAATGACCGACAGGCTCTCGGTAAGATCAGAAGAGCAGCCTCCACCAGACAGAGGCTGTAGCTGCCCCTAGTTGCGGCTCGGTCCTGGGGCCCAAGCCCCTGACACCCACAGAGCACCTCTCACACTAGGTCCTCATCTTTCTTATCTCTCTGGCAAAAAGTGATTTGAATTTCATTAAAATATCAATGTGGGAAATCAGCTAAGCCCTTACTATGCATGGAAATGAAGCAAGCAAAGATGTCAGAACACTAACCCTCCAGAAACATGCCATAGGGTGTCCCTGCCCAGTAATGAAATTCAGATTCTGTGTACGGCCCTCTTCAGAGGTCAGACTGCTCCCCGGAGTGTTTTAATGACGGAGAGGTGGAAACTCTATCTTGCTGTGTGCATGGATTCTGGGGGGAGGGAGAGAGTCTGGTCTCTTAGGAGCAAAGCATTCTGAGATGGCACCCGCATTTCTATTTCACTCTCTTGTCTCTCTCAGAAGGGGGAGGTTTACAGCAAAGACCCTGAGGAGGCTTAGCTTATAATCACATTTAAAAATTGGATGGAATCAGGACCATAGAAAATGTATACTGAGTAAAAGTCAGGACTCAGTCAGAAAACAGACACGGGGCCCTACACTGATCAGGCTGAGCTCAGACCCCTTACAGAGCATCCTGGCAATCACAGCACCCAGCGAAAGGCATTCTGCCCCAGACACACCTTGTTCGTTGTCATTTTCATCCCTAGAGGAAGCGCCAAAGAAAACAAAGTAAAACAATCCCAAACTGTATCGTCAGGCCTGGAAGAAATTCATTCCACTAGAACTCGCTGTGGTGCAAGTGCCGGGCCTGGCATTTGGGACACACAGATGAGCAGATTCACCCCTGGCCTCCCAGGCCACCTGTGGGGAAGCAGACAAGCACCCAGCCCCCGACTTGGAGCTGTAGGGTGTTGACAGAAGTCTCATGCTGCAAGAGGAGTGAAAAGGAACCAGTCAACCCAGGGAGCCCTCCTCTGTGAGCTCTTCAGAGGGGACACTGGGCAGGACAGTGTCCTGCAGTAGCATGTTTACAAACTCCCCCACTCCGTCCCACCAGCTTTTTGAGATAGGGCCTTGCTATGTAGCGCAGGCTGGCCTTGAATTCATATTGCCTCAGCCTCCTGAGTGCTGCGATTACAGGCACGCGTAACTGTACCTGGCTAAACAAACCATCTTTGAAATCTCACCCTTTTCACTTGAGAGTGGTTTTTGTATTTTGGCAGTGCTGAGGATTCAATCCAGGGCCTCAAGACGCTAGGCAAGCTCTCTGCCACTGAGCTGCATCTCCAGTCCTGGTTCTCCCTTATAGTACCAGCATCCCTCAAAAGACGAGAAGGTGAATTCAATGCAACCCTCCTTGAAATACCAACCACATTCTTTACAAACCTAGAAAAAACAATCCTGAAATTCATATGGAAACACAAAAGACCCAGAATAGCCAAGCAATCCTGAGCAAAAAGAGCAATGCTGGAGGTGTTGTGATACCCAATTTCAAAATATATTAGAACCACTGTAAGAAACAGCATAGGGCTGTCATAAAAACGGACATGAGGACCAATGGAATAGAACACAGCACCCAGGAGTAAACCTACGTGGCTACGGCCGTCCGCTCTTGACAAAGGCGCCAGGAACACATGTTGAGGAACAGACAGCCTCTTCACTGAATGATGCTGGGAAAACTGGATCTCCACATGAAGAAGACTGCAATTAAATCCCTGCCTCTCACCCTGATTTTCTTATACAAAAATTAACTCAAAATGGACCTAAATGTAAGACTCAAAAGGTTGAAACTGCAGGAAGAAAACATACAGGAAACACTTCAAAGTACAGACACGGGCAGCCCTTTTCTGAATAGGACCCTAATAGTTCAGGAAATAACAGCAAGAACTGATAAATGGGATTGCATTCTAGATTATATTCAAATCTTTGTGGAAAAAGAAAAGGTAAAACCTACTTAAAAATGACAAGGACACATAACTGAAAGCAATTCCACCAAAGTGTAGCTTGGGTTGTGGAAAACACTAGACCATCTCCAGAGGGATGGACAGCTGCACATCCTCCTAATAATTCCAAGAGATGCCTTTTCCCTTTGGTAAATAGGCAGCTGACAGCTGTAAGTCATATTCACTGGCTGTGGCAGCTACTCCACCATGCTGGTGGGTGCATCCGATTCCTGGCAGGTCAGTCACTTGGCTGGGGGTCTGACGACACTTTGTGAAAGCAAGAACCCAAAGCAAGCGTCTTGACTGGAGATGAGTGGTTTGCCAAACAGAAAGACAGTGGAGCGCTCTTGGAAAATAGCTTCGGACCAGCCTGCAGCACAATAATGGGTGACAGACTCCAAGACCCACAGCATAGCGGTGTCAGTCTGTCTCGGAAGGTTTCCGACACAAGAGTTACCAGACAACTAGAAAAGCTGTAGGAAAATCTCAAGATACAATTAAAATTTCCCAACACAGCTTTCTGATACCTACTGGAAAAATGAATTAGAAAATTCATCCTAAATTGCTAAAAAACAACAATCCTAAAATTGTTCAAATTAAAGGCTCCCCTATTTGGAATTCCTTGGTTTCAAGCAGTAAGGCTTCAGACACTGTCTGCACGATGGCACAGTTCTGTAGTGGACAATCTGGAGTCTCCTTTTCTAATAAGCTGGGGAGCAGGATGAGGGGGTGCTTCTCCTAACCCACAAGTTGTAAAAATAAGACCGCATCGTCAGCACAAACACAACAGACTTTCTCCCAGGAGGCAATGTGGGGGCTGAGTCCTGGTTCTGTCACTTACTAGCTAGTAAGGGCAAGTTTCTTAAACATTCTGTCTTGGTTTCCTTGTGTGTAAAACAGACAACAGTGATTTGATCTACCCGAGAGGGTGCAAGGACCATTAAATGAGCTAATACACTCAGAACACTGCCTGGCACCTTGTAAGTGCTCAGTAAGTATCAGCCTCCCTTCCCCACTTCCTGTTGCATGCAGTACTGGGGATTGAACCCAGGGCCTTCACACTGAGCTACATCCCTGGCCCTTTTTGAGACAGGGTCTCAACTCAATTAATTCACTAAGTTTTCCAGGCTGTGCTCAAACTTGGACTCTTCCTGCTTCAGCCTCCCAGTGCTAGGATTACAGGTATGTGCTATTATGTATGCCTGATTATAGTTTAAATTTTATAATTAAAATTTGTTTAAACATTCCTTTATTCTTGCTTACTTTTTTTTTTTTTTTGGTCTGTGCTGGGGATTAAACCCAGGGCCTTATGTATTCTAGGCAAGTGCTCTACCAGTGAGCTACATCCCCAGTCTGTCTATGCGTTTTGACATTGTTGACAGTACGTCTTATGAGATCTCATTTACCCCCACTAAGCACATCAGTCATTTCTCCAAGTCACAAAACATTTTAGACATCACATAATCACCGCATATATTAATAGACAATCATTCTGGTCTGAAAACTATCTAGACATTACTATCTTTAACCTTCTTGTGTACTGAGTTTTTTTTCTTTTTTGATCATGTATGAAATTTTTTTTCTTTTTTTACACATGATATTTTGGGAGAAGGAACTAATTATTTTGGGCCCAGAAAGATATCAGATTTTGTGCTCAATAAAGAAGAGGAATGGGGGAAAAAAGAGAAGGAAAATTACAATGAAAGGCTGTGAGGGTTCACTGTACCGCTGCAGGCAGTGTTTTGTTTCTGGACTAAGGACACAGACAGCAGAGCCTGCCTGTCTACAGCGCGCGGGGGAGGCTGGGATGGCAGATGCGCGCAGTGCACTCGTGCACTCCACATGACCCGGAATGCTCTGTCACTGTCCTCAGCTCTGGGCTGCAATGGCAAGAAGTGTGCAGGAGGATTTATGGGCATGCACTTTTTTAGTGCTGCAGAGATTCCCCCTGTGGTTGTCATGTGCCATTAACTGTTAATTATCCAAGTAAAACAAGAATTCCATCTGAAGTTTGAATTCGTAAATTTAATTATTCGTCATGAAACCTTCCGTTCCTTTTCCACTGGCATGGCTGTAGCAAGCTGTTTGGGGTAAGCAGTCTAAAATACTTCCTATTCCAAAGATGTGAGCTTCCACTTTATGCCTCAAGTGAAAACTAAGAGTGCTCCAGAGGGGCTGAGTGGATCCCCCCTGGCACCCCTCTGTGGGGTAGCACGGCATCTCTCTGCTCTCCCTGCCAACACTCTGTCACCTCCAAATAGGAGCTCATTCCAATCTTTACAACAAATTTATCACAACTAAAACAATAACCTTCAGGCGTCAAATCGCTTTGAGGAAAGACAATTATGATGATCATAAAAAAATAAAGAACTTACAGCTAATCACGTGATTGATTTTAGCCACGTGAAATGCATTTGTAACTATTAAATAGTACAAAGGATCACAAGTGAGTAATGCGCTACATTTCTTGCACGTTAACTTGGGAGGGAACACCAATGGTATCACGGGCTTGGGAGCTGCTCCAACACCCTTAATGTGGACAAATGACCTTCATATACATATTTATTAACGGGGACAATGGACATATATACACTTGTATGTATTTATTGTGAGATGCTATAAGTCAGGTCCAAATAAAATCTGTGTCTTACTAGGACACTGTAGTAGGAACTTATATTTCCTGTAGGTGTGAGAGTACAAAAAAGAACCTTTCACCTATCATGTGATTTTATAGCTTTGACAACAACTCAACTCTTTGCCACTTGGAATTCACATCAGCCATGCTGCACGAAAGACAGCAAAGTCAACATAAACCCAGGTTACTGGTTTCAGTGGCCTTATACTAACAGGGACACGGCAGCAAATAAGTTGAAAGTGGAAGACTGCAATAGACCATAAATACTTGTACAAGTCAGACAAACAATCCATGAAGCCTCAAGAGATTTCCTCATGTATTTGCTGGATAATTCTGGTATTTGTATAATATAGTTTGAAACAATTTTCTTTGACCTATAACAAATCACAGCCTTTAATGCCTGGATGGATACTGAAATAGCATTTCAGTAAGCCCTCCCCCTAGGTCCTCCCACAGTGGGAGAAAGGCTCTTTGTCCCCAGTGTGGGAAGGGAAAAGGGTGTACATCTTGGGACCCCCATTCACACAGGCTGCTGTGAACAATGTCCCTGAAGCTATGCAACTGTCTGATCTTCTTGTTCTGGTGCAAGGCCTCTGAGGCGCAAGCACCCTGTCTTTGGGGTTGAGTTCAATTCCCAGCTATAACCTCTAAGGCTCTTGCCTGAACACATCACCCCTACCCTTCCCCCCATAAGTGCTGCTCTTTTTCTTCTGGTGCTGGGGATCGAACTCAGGGACTTGTGGTAGCTAGGCAAGCACTCTACCACTGAGCTACATCCCCAAGCCCTGTGCTGCTCTTTTGAAAGGGCACTTCAGGACTCTTCTGGGGAGGTCCTGGGCACACAGCCTCCTGTGTCCTGGCTCCTGGAAGCCATCTGCTTGAAGACATAAGCTTGTCTGCTCCCCCAACACTAAGCTTTGGGGTAGGGGCTGGGTCATTCAGGATCGGTAACCTCGCTGTCTGTTAGACACGGAAGAATGTTTTGAATTGGAAGGAGATTTAGAGACCACTGTAAATAGTTCCCCAATTTCTAGCCCAGGCCTCACTCCTGAACTCCAGAAATGAATTTCTACCTGTCTGATGGGTCACTGGACATGGATACTAGATGGACACCTCAACCAACACGGCGCCTGGCAGCAGTTACAAGTGAAGGCTGGCTGGCTGCCTGTGCTCCTCTGCCCTCGCTTCGCAGTCCCTGGGAGTCACCGGGGCTTCTTCCCTATGTTCTGCCACGTATTAGCTCACTGCTTCCCTGCCACTGAGCTTCCTGGCCACACACACCTTCTCTACTTCTCCTGTCACTGCCTCACTGGGGCTCCTTACCGCCTGACCTGGTCCTCGGGGCCTGTACTTCTCCTCCATAGGGCGGCTGCCGGGGAAGCCCTCAGCCCACAGACTCTCCATTGCCCTGGGATGCCGCTCCAAGCCCCACCGCTTCAGCCAACCTTCCCAGACCTCCTCACGGACTGTCTCTGAACACTAGTTATATCACTTATGCTTTCTGTTGGCAACCAAACTGCATTAACCATATTTGCCTTAAATTTCCAGTTGTTCACACCTAATTTACCTAACATCCTGCTGCTCCTGAAGATGGCGCCAGGTTTTTGTTTTGGAGACAAGGTCTCACTATGTAGTGCAAGGTGGCCTTGAACTCAGGTGACTAAATTAGTAGAATGACTGTAATTAAACAGTTCTGGGTATAGCTGAATGGATTTACTGAAGACAGAAGCCCACCTGGGGTGTGGGTGACACCACCCAAAAGGTTCGTAGCCCAAAAGGATAAAAAGGGAAAGCAGGCTGCTTCCTGCCTACCTTGCCATGGACTGTTTCTCCCCTGCCATGTCCCTGGGCCATGCTGTACTGCCTTGGCGCCAGCCAACTATGGACTGAAACCTCCACAAACTGCAAGCTAAAATAAACCTTTCCTTCTTTAACTTGTGAGTGTCAGGTATTTTGTCTCAGCAATGCAACAGTAACCAAGACACCTTGGTAATGATTGTTTTAAGCTTTTTAAAAAGCTATTTTGAGGAATCCTTGTCTTAAGTTGGCTGAAACCACAACCTCCCTCAATGAACCTGTAAAAAGGGTCCCACAGGTGATTTTTTTTCTTTTTTTGGGGGTGGTGATACTGGGAATTGAAACCAAGACTTCACACCCCTTCCTCCCTCCCGCCCTCCCTTTTCCTCCCTTCCTCTCTCTCTGTTTATGGTAATGGGAATTGAACTACATCCCAGCCCTTTCTTATTTTTTATTATGGCAAGGGTCTCACTAAATTGCTAAACTTCCCAGACTCTGAGATCCTCCTGCCTCAGCCTTCTGGAGTGTTGAGATTACAGGCATACATCACCACATGTGGGTCTATGAGTGACCTTTGACATCAGAGTGCCAAATACGCCCTCATATCTTGTTAACACTGTCATTTGCTGAACATGACTTCTATGAGAAGCCATGAAGTTAGGCAGGCACAGATTGCAGATTACTTCATCTTTCTTTATCTCCAATCACTATTTCTCACACATTGCACCACCCTGTTTTTATCCCTGGGGAGGTGGGTTGGAGTCCAGGGACTCTTATCTCCTTATGCTTGACTGCCTTGTAAATTAAACCCTTTCTTTTTTGCAAAACTCATCTCTGAGACTGGCTTTCTGGGCAGTGGGCACAGCCAGGCCTGAGAAACACTCAGCAGATGAGTGCTGGGGGTCCCTGGGTACAGCTCTGCTCCACGGTGCTTCCTTGGCACTTGCAAAGCTCTGTTTTGAGTCCCAGAACAGGACCCCACCCCCATCCCAAGGAGCACACACCAAGAAAAAAACCCAAAAACCAAAAACAAGATGAGAGGGCTGGAACTTTCAGCCCACCACTAACCTCCAGGAAAGGCAGGGAGTGGAGCTGGAGACTAAGCTGCACAACAACTCTAGAACAAGCTGGGGATTTAGCTCAATGGTTAGAGTGCTTGCCTAGCAAGCACAAGGCTCAGAGTTTCATCCCTGGCACCAAAAAAAACCCAAACCCAAACCAAACCAAACCAAACCCAAACAACAAAACTCTAGAACAAGATTTGGTGATCCATCCACTCTACACAAGCGCCCTTATCTGGGACTCTTTCAGATCCTCCCTGTGTACCACATTAGGCTTTTCATCTGTATCCTTCATGGTAACCTCTAGAATAAACCAGCAATGTGTTTTCCTGACTTCATCTAGCAAACTAAAGTCAAGGAGGGTAGTGGGAAGCCCAGTTTTTGGTCAGCTGGTCAGAAGACTAGATGGCCCAGGCTTCCCATTATTAGTCTCTGGCATAGGGACAGTAATGCGGGATGAGCCCTTAGCTGGTGGAATGACATTCCCTACAGGTAGACAGTAACAGAATTGACTGAATTAAAAGATACTTGGTGTTCCCTGGGGAACTGCTTGGTTATTAATTTTCTTACAGTTTGTCCTAGAAAAGTTTTGGGTGGACTATGATAGTTTGGTTTTTCTTTACAATGGGATGTTTGATCTGTAGGTCCATTTCCAAGCACATTAATAAGATTACTGCATCTGAATCTGCTTCTACAGTCTTGGTGACCGGGAACTCATCAGACAAGAAGGGCCAGGGTACTGACTCCAAAGGTACTTCAGAAAGGATTTGGTGGCCCTTCAGCCCCTCACGTAGCCCCTTAAAAGACTCTTCTAGACTGGTGTTGTGCCTCGGACTGTAGTCCCGATGAGCTCACACTGGTAGTGGACTATTGGCCAGCCACCGGGACAGCACACTGAGTCAGTTACTAAGGTACATTCTTTTTTTTAACCAAGGTACATTCTTACACTAGGCTTCTCATTGTGGGATGGTGAAGAGAACTGAAGACACAGTCCCTGCTTTGGGGTGACCTTGATTAACAAGAATTACTGGATAGAATGACTTGGCGAAATAAGCGGACACCCAAAAATGTACCTGTGACAGGCCTCAGCTGGGTGGAGCTGGCAGCACAAATGTGGGTGTGTACTTGAAGGAGGAATGTTGTTTGGAAGTGGGTAGGTATGATGGGGCTCTGTACCACCAACACCAGTCCTGGGCAAGGCTCGGCAGCTTGGATAGCTCTGTGCTCAGAGGAGAAATACAGACCAGTTTGGGAAACAGATGATGCACTGGGGAAGGTGCACGTAAGCTTGGTACAGCTGTGCTCTCCACAACTGATGGTTGGGGCTGGGACGAGTCTCAAATGGAAGAGTGACGGGCATGATGGATTCAGCTCTTCACGTTCTTAGCTCTTGGTTTCTTCCTTAGCACATGGTGGTACCTTTATTACAAATACCTGTCATTTGTAATACTTGGTCTATTTAATGCTGACATCTAGCAAATTCTTACAGAGGCTTGGTAAACAGGTTAGGAATTTTCATATTTGGTCCCCCAGGGACTTCATAAAATTCCTTCATTTATCATTTAACTGAACATAAATTATGTCCCTAAATGTACTGTACGCTTGTTTCCTGATTTGATACCAGTGTGAATAGTCACATCTAATTAAACATTCTGAATTTTCAATGGTACCCTGAAAGGGTATGTGACAACTAATTCTCTCAAAGGCAATTTATCACATATACTTTCATTTAATTGGATATGCGTGGGTGGATAATTTAATGGATCCATATATAGTTAGCCCTGTAAATTTGCTATGAGTTTCAGATATCAGTTATATTTGTCCACAAATTGTAATTCTACTTTTAAAGAATGACATTTTGCTTAAAAGTTTGGCTTCTCTTTTTATTTATCTTTCCCACTACACCCTCACATTGACACTCAAGGGTGGCCTGGTTATTTAATCCGGAAAACTGGTATTTTGGTTTGTATTAATTTCATTTCCTTTGCATAAATTGCTTAGCTGCTTCTGATTATATGCTTCTTAGCAAAGACTGGGGTATCAAAATGTGAGGAATGGAACAAAGAGGCACAGAGTAAAGAACAAATCCATGAGTGCCAGAGAATTTTATGAGCACATTTTAGAAGTTCTGAACTGGGATCTACATCTATATCTATATCTGTCTGCTGTCATTTTTATGTTAAGAATCTAAACTGAAAACGAGGGAAAGAAAACAAGGACGCTGTAGATGAAGTGGAAGAGAACCGAGTCAATATTACATCAGTCCTCAGAAAAAACAACAGATAAGATAGGTTGGTCATGGGGCTGGACACAAAAATATTACAAGTACCCTTTTCTATATACACAGGAGGTAAGAAAGATAGAACCAATATATGAGGATTAATGGCAACAGATTAAAAATTCAAGTCAAAAGTAGGACTATTTCACAACATCAATGTTCAGTCTGTTTTCCTGGCTGAGGCAGATTTCATTTATAGTAATTTTATATTTATACTAAAAATACCTTTGCATGAAACTAGGGAAGAAAAGATTTTCTACACAAACGGGTTGGACCTAGATAACCTTTTGTGGCGGTGAGGAAAATGTCATTTTCATGAGTCACAAAGCTTTTTGCTCTTGTCAATATGATAAACAGTTTCTGGAAGTGGAGAATGAGGACAGGAATGTCTCCTGGCCTTCTGGCCAGACACTGTGTGACTTTCCCTGGAGGAAGAGGTGATCACAGAACTACTGGGAAACCTGCTGCAAGGACGTCAGGATCAGAGGAAGCAGCGGACGCCGGAGCCATGTTTGAGAGAAAGCAGGAAATTCTGATGAGGAGATAAGGAAGAGCCGTGGGGAAAGGGACACATGCCGGGTGGGAAAAAGGAAATCCACAGGAGCTCAGCAATGGGGTGAGAGGATGTAGAGATACAAACAAAGGGAAGCCAGAGCCGGATCTGCTTTGTTTCAAACCCATCAGAGAGATTACAGGTGTCAGGCCAAATCAGGGCCGAAGAGCACTTTTTTTTGAGATGGTTTCACTCTGTAGTTCAGGCCAGCCTTGAGTGTACTGGGTGGCCCAGGCTGGCCTCAAACTCGCTGTGATCCTCCTTTGTCAGCCTCCAGAGTGCTGGGATCACAGCTGTGGGCCACAGTACCTACTTTAGGGCTGAGGAACACTAGAGATAGGAAGTCCACTTGCAGAGACTTATGGACAGTAAGGTAGAAGTTTCTCTGCTTGTTTGCTGAGCAGGAGTGGGGAGGCAGGAACAGTGGAGAGCGTAGGAGAGACGGAGCGCTGCTGGGCTCCTGATGGATGTTCAGGCTCATGGAGTTCCGCATGGTCTCCCATCACGGTGAGCTCTTTGGGAGGTTAGTGCTTCTTTGTCTCACTTAAAACGCAGCATGGGAGTGTGAATGTTTAATCTTCTCACTACGTAACTGGATGTAAATCTCTGCAAAATGTGAGGAGTCACGTGTTTGATTTACGCCTAGAAGGTTTGAATGAATTCACCCTCATGCCTAAGTGAGTGGAGCACCATGTGTCCCATCTCGAAGTGAAGGGGAAAAGACGCCCCACTGAGTTAAAAAGAACCCCACTGTCATGGCTGACCTCCGTCAGACCCAGCAGGCAACTCAGCACTCAGCACATACTTCCACAGGCGAGGGAGGAGCGAAAACAAAGTAAGCTGAGCTGAATGTGAGAAAGGACAAAGTGGCCAAGGTGCTGCCAGGTGGGGGCTCCGCCTTTTTACACCACCCCGCATCCGTGGCTGGTGCAAGGACGGGATGAAAACCCTCTGCCCACACGCCTTCCTGCAGTTTCCTGCTTTTCTGAGTCCAGCAGGTGATGACACCGGGGTGCATCTGGGTAGACACGTGGCTGGGTCAAGTCATCCAGTGGAGACGAAGGCCACGCTGGTTAAGTAAGCTGCCTGTTTTACTGCTGATCTTTCAGGCCTTGTCCCTGGACAGACTTCAAGTTGGGATGGGTGCAGCCTGAACTAATCCAGATGGGAGAAAAAAAAGTGTGTATGGATACAGTGCCTGCCTACCAGTCTCCGGCCCTGGAGAGAGCATGGGGCCAAAGTGTAAGGCTGCAGGAAGATGGAGAAGGAATCTTGCAAGATAACCACAGCACGGGCAGGCCCTGGAGTGCTGACACTCGGTTTCCCAGCCACCCCAGGCACATGCACATCTGTGTGAGAAATGAAAGCACAGTCTACATTCCAACAGGTCCAGTAGCCACCCTGATCCTCAGGCATAGCACTGACCACCACGTAAGTGCTACAGGACTATTCAACCCCGAGATTTTAGCTGATTGTTGTAACAAGCCATCACAGCATGACTTTGTGCCCCACGTTGGTCAACAGAAAAAGAGTTTATAGCCTACTCTTTTCCTCTCCCAAGGCCTCACTCGGGGCTGCAGTGTGATGTCAAAGGGGAAGAGTTGCACCAAAAACTAACTTTGAACAGATATCTGCTAAGAGTGCCAACCTGGTTGGACACCTCTCCTTGCCACTTGTTTTGAAAATAAAATGCGGTTTAAGAAATCGCCTGAGAAGAAAAGGATCCCTCATCCCCTCTCCACCCCAAAACAGAAAGCAACAAGGGACTCAGGACTAATTAATGCTGAGAAGAAACTCTTACATTTCTTTTGCAGAACCTGGGATGGGCAAACACTGCACAGAGCCGGACAAATCACACCCAGGCGCCCATTTCTCATAGTGGCATCCTAGCTCCTTTTGCCTTTCTTTAGTGTCTCAACTTTTCGGGTGTTGAAATGCCATGGAACAGCCAGGACAGGCAGGGCAACAGCACATGTCAGACTCTCTTGCCACTGTCTGGCCTGAGCTAAGCATTTTCCAGCTTAGCATCTGCCCGCGTATTGTGTTTTCACGTTATAAAAGTACTACACGGGAAGGAATCCTCACGAAATCACTGCCCTGCGCTAAGGCTTTGGTGTCCTCCTCCTCGTCTTTTTCTACGTGGCATGTGATTCACTTTCCAGTGATATCAGTCCATGTACTTTCTGTCAGTAGTTTTATAGCCTGAAATGTATGCCAAATGGTTCAACAGAATTCATAAATTACAGAAACTTAAAGACAACATCAAAACAATGTCATCACAAAGACAAAGACACTTACTAATTTTTTTTTCTTGGCATGGGGCTTTTTTGGAGAAGTTTTATTAGCTATTAGTTTTACTGAACGCTATAAGCCATCATCTCTGAGAGAATTCTGGAAATATACCATACCAAGGTAATTTATAGGATAGAGGACGGGAAGATCTAAAAGAAAAAACTTGTTCTTTTCTCCCCATTACAAAGATCTGTCTTTGAGCAACAATTCTTTACAAAAAGACGTATTAAGTGGTATTGGTGCTGGTCAAGAACCTGGTACTATTTTGTAGTTATCAGCAGTATGCTGGAGAGAATATGTAAGGATAATGTTATCCAAAAGAGGCAAGAGTGCACAGGAAGCTTAGTAGGAATGAGAAAAGTTATTTTAGGAAGGAAAACTTAGCTACTTTAAAAGCAACAAGTAAAACACTACAGTGCACATTAACAACAGTAGCAGAAGTCTCGGATGTCCACATGCTGAGGAAAGCAGGTGTTGCAGGCTCCTGTGGAGAAGCCTGCAGAAGGGACTGATCTAGCGGAGCCACCACATTCGCTAACATATTAATTATTACAGTTAGCTTGTGTTGACTGATGCTAACTAAAGCAATAAGCAAACAGAACATGATGCAATAGTTCAGTGGTAGAAAAAGATGTGACCTATAAGTGAAGACGGTCAGTCAAAGTAAGTATTTTGAAAGCTAAATCTGCAGGGGGAAAAAGCTGAACCCTCCATTGTTGCTCCATGGCATCTCCCAAAGTCAGCCGGGATGAGGTACTCTCATTCCAGGAAGGCTGTGCTGGGACTCGTCACGTTTGGGGAGCCAGGGGGAAGCCAGGGGGAAGCCAGGGGGAAGAGGGCTCTCAGTCTCCTTCCAGGACCTGCCAAGAGGGGATTTCTCATTCTGTTCTGAAGCCCACAGCACTCTGTACTTGTCTGATTTTATTTATCAGAATCTGTCACAGGGCCTGTGAGAGAAGAACAAGAGCTTGTTCCTCTCTGTGAGAATTATGGTCTGATTTGCTGAATGGCTGGATGAAGAGACACTACAGAAGAATGCAGAGCCTATCTGATTGTGAGGGCTCACCGGGCCCTCCCTTCCGGGGTGGGCACATCGCTACGTATCTCATGGTCCCACGGCGAGTGACTAAGCACAACAGTGATTCATTCGGCTAGAATTTTCCCACCTGCAGGAGCCAGAAACCCCAGTGTCCCCCTTCCCCTTGGTCATCTCAGCAGGAAATTGCTACCCTGTCTCTCACACGGGTGATGAATGGTAGAAGCATTTGAGCAGCCTGTGGCAGGGCCCAGAATGGGGTCAAGGCAAAGCAAACATCAGCCCTTATTAGGAGATCCTGGCCTCTGGGTGCGTGTACCCACTTCACTAGCAGGTTCCAGCTTTGTCACAGAAAGCAGCCAGCTAGGCCACTGCTCCAAGTGAAGGTTTCCTGACTCCAGGAACTTCTTTAGTCAGCCCCTACTTCCTTCCTCTATCTGGAGCCTGTTGTTCTGGGGGGGTCTCAGCCCAGTGCACTGACACGCACTGCAGCCCTGTGTGTGGCCACAGGAGGAACTCCCGCGTGCTAGGAAGTGAGATAATGACGCAGGAGGCCCAGGCCAGGAAACCCTGCACTGTGGCCGAGCCCCCAGGGCCACTGCACACGTTCATCTTCTAGCTAGTCAGTCCTAAGTCAGAGAGCGAGGTCGGAACGGGCAGCAGGCTGGCACACAGACATGAGCTGCAGCTGACAGAATTCTAATTTTACAGAACAGTTTTGGTCTTTACCTGGAGGTGGATATGGCGGTGGTAGCTGGGGTGGGAGGAGACTGGCATTATATATTTGTTTAGCTAGTGGCTGTAAACTTCTTGAGGTTTCAATTACTCACCTGGATCTTCTGTGAGGAGCCTGCATAGGGAAGGTGTTTATGCTGCGGCTCCTCTGGCCGTATGCACACTGGATGAATGAATGAATGAATCTGCTGGGCAAACTACGGCAGGAGTTCGAATCTGCCCAGAGCAATACAGGACAAGCCATGATCTAGGGCAAGCAAGCTCTTCTTAGTACTCATTTGTTTTGAAATGGAGTCAAGCTATGCTGCCCGGAGTGGGCTCAAACTCCTGGCTCAGGAGGTCTTTTCACCTCAGCCTCCCAAACACATGAGATCGCAGGTGTGCGCCACTGCCCTGAACAGGCCTGTTTTTGTTAATTAAAGTATACTTAAATTACATACAATAAAACTGAGCGCTATGGCTGCATTTCTAATGGAGGCAGAGCCTATTTTACCTATCCCGTGAACTCCCTGAACCCTCTGCCCCAGCCAG
Organism: Hystrix cristata; assembly: GCA_004026905.1. NCBI lineage: Eukaryota > Metazoa > Chordata > Mammalia > Rodentia > Hystricidae > Hystrix > Hystrix cristata. The sequence goes on from PVJO010009273.1 coordinate 60,573, forward strand.
CTTCATTCTCGGCCCTGCCACTGTGCTTTCCTCCCGCGCTCCTCACGTGACTGACGGCATCGCCGCCCAGAGCCACCCGGGTGGGAACACTCCCACCCTCTTTAGAGGAAGCTACCTTTGAAAACATGCCTCAGAGTCACCTCCACTCTCCACACGTACTTCTGCACTTCCAGCATTGAACTAACCGCCTCTGGCCCCAGCACCATCCTGCTCTGGTTCTTTTTCCTTTCCACAGTCTCCTTGTTGCTGTCAGATCTATTTTACTAAAATACATATCAGACCACATTATTGTCCTTCTTATTAGGAAAGCCCCATCTAGTGGCTCCCCAGTGTGTACAGGATGATAGCCTTCGAGACCCTTAACAACGGGGTCCCACCCTACTATGCCCATCTCATCTCTTGGCCTCCCTGGGCCACCCGGGCAAGGGTACCATGTACTCTGTGCCTGTGAGCGGAAGTCCCTGCTTGTCCTGTTCTGAGGCCGAGCGCTTTATGGACACTCCAAGCCCCTGTCCAAGCCTGCTCGCTCTCTGGGCAGAACTGGCTGCTGCTTTCTCACAGAGGTGAGGGTCCTCTGTGCTGGTCAAACCTCCACTGTGCGAGCCTGCTCCTCCCAGAATCCCCACCCCTCATGTTCAGGAAGAACACAAAACATGCTTGGTGAAAACCTTTTGCACAATACTAGATGAAATGTAAAATACCAAAGCAAGAATTTTTGTCTGTCCAGTACTTGTTTCCATAATACAGCCACAAGGTTCACTACAAAAAAAACTATAGTGTGTTTTCTGTTTGGACACAGATCGGTTTGTACTAACAATAATAATGATAATGATGACGAGTTAGAATTTTTGGCTCTAAACCTAATGCAGAAGCTCTCCCATGACAGAGAAGTCAAAAGGTCTGCCTATTTCCTATAATCTGCCTTTCATTTTGCTCTTTAAATTGTACTTTCGATAAGCTGAAATAACAACGATCACCCAAAAGCAATGCAGGTCCACTGTGACTATGCCAGAGACGGGAAATAATGTGGTCCGTGAGCTTTCCCAGCCAGAGCTTCCCACCTGATGTGCTGAGGAAGGAGGAAAGCGGGGCGAGCTGCGGACCCCCCAGCTTCTGGGGTGGCCAGCAAGAGCAGCCGCCTCCATTTCCCTCGTCATGGCACAGTGTTATGATTTTGAGGGTCTTGATGTGAAAAAGGCTGAGAAGCCCTACACCAAGCCCAACTTCAGACCAGATCCTTCTGTGTCATTCTCTTCCCCGTCCTAGGAGAGGGATCCATTTCACAACTCAATGAATCCTGGACACACGCTCTGCAAAAAGGGCAAGCCTGGGACCGCAGTGGCAGGGATGCCTTCCAGCTTGCTTCCGGGGGAAGAGTGATCAGAAAAATAGCAAACACTGTTCACTACTCCCTTGTGTGTGACCTGCAAAGGGTTGGCAAGCATTTGGATTTGGGGCATCACAACGACACAGAACGAAAAGGGCGTCGGCGCTCTTGCTCACTCACTGTTCCAACCAGAGGGTAGATGAACCCGGCACCTATGCTGGCCCGGACATCACTGATGGGCAGGGTGAAATCCTTCGGCACGCCTTTCTTTTCGGGTTGGTGGGACAGAGAGAGGTGGGTCTTGGCCATGCAGATGGGCAAATTCCCAAAGCCCTGTGAGAAAGGAACGGAAATGTGTTCAAAGACTACAGCGTTGGTCTCCGCCCTTGTTTCATTCACATTTTGTACAGTCTCAACAGCAGTCACAGGTCAGCTAGCAGATGCTGGTTCAACTTGTTCACTGAGCAAGAAACTTGGGTAAGAACTCATAGGTGCATGGTCATTAGTTTTTTGTGTGTGTGCTGGGAATCGAACTCAGGGCCGCGGAGGCAAACCCCTGACCCTGATGTGGTCATTATTGAGTACGCTGTGGGGTCTACTGGTTATTTTGGAGATTCTCTTTACGAGGAGGCAGCTTTAGGGTCTGTGTGGGGAAAGCAAGGCTATTTTTAGGCACAGCAGGGGCAACAGCTGTAGAAACCACTTTCCAGGGCTATTAATATCCGGGCTGAGAAAGGTAACCTGGAGAAAGGCTTCGTAATGAGGCTCTCAGTCAGGACGGGCACTCATTCTTGGAGTCTTGCAGGAAGCAAAGGGCCCTTTGTGCTGCTTTATGAATCATGGCTATTTGATCTGCGATTACATTATAGTAACTAAGATGAGGTCACTTTTTAAGCCTCTTAGTTTTAAGGACCAAAGTCTATGCCTGACCCAAGAGTTCTAAAGGTGAAAGGGCAGGAAGTCACATGCAATGCCTCACAAAAAGGATAGTGTCTCTGAAGCCTGCTTGCAATTAAATGCACATAGTGTCCCTTTGGAGACTCTGCTAATTAGTTGCGATCACATACTCGGCACATAACTCTTAGGAAATATTCCCTTGGTAGACAGACATAAAAGGAATGCAATCTTCAGAGGTAACCTATGTGGGAGTTCTTATGATTCAACCCAAAACTATTTGGAACATTTTAGAGAATTATCAATTGCATTATCAAGTTCTTTTTGAAAGCCCTACTCTCATGTACTGACAAGAAATTTGCTCAGGGAAAAACCACAGATATTCTTCAGAAATGGTGCCCTGCCGGCTGCGGTAGTACATGCCTGTAATCACAGCACTAGGGAGGCTGAGACAGGAGGATGGCTGCAAATTTGAGGTCAGCCTGAACCACACAGCGAGACCTTATCTCAAAAAAAAAAAAAAAAAGTGCCCATACTTTTGGAGATTGGCTAAATATTGAAATAATTTCTATGTACTGGTAAAAATTTGCTATTTAAAAATTTGCTAGTAGAAATATTTTTAAGTGTCACATACCATTACCATACATTACCATATTACTTCATAACGAGTTTTCTAAGACTACAAAAAGAATCACAAAAGATTTAATATTGGACTACATGATAGTTCCATATAGTATTACTAAAAATTCACAAGAAGGGAGGACACCCCGAACTTCAAGACAATCACCTTATTTTACTAAGTTCATTGCACACAAACGGAAATCTCAAGAAGTGGCAGTGTGCACAGCAATATTTAGGAACAGAGGTTTTAGAAGAGAAGCCAAGAATGCGTACAGAAACTTCCAAGAAAAATGAGCTGCTGACAATCTGACCAACCTGGGAGAATTCCTGAGTCAGCACTGATAGTATTTGACAAAATATCAAATAAGATTTACAGACGGGATTAAGGAAGCCCTAGAAGGCTCCGACTCCTCTCCTCCCCACACCCAGCTTGTGGGTGCTAGCACCTCTCAGTCAGGGGCTCCCCAACCTGCAGTGGAGTGGACCGGTGATGCCCATGATGGGGCTAGACCGTGGCTCATGCCCTGGATCACGGCCACCTGCACGGTGGCTTTTCCACTTGGCTCTGTCAAGCCCAGAAGTGGAAGATGATGGAGCCTGGACCTCAAGGAAGCCAACGAATCACTTGCATAAAGGACACAGAAACACTCCACTTCCCGTGGTATATCTCTGTTTGTCTAACCAGCATGCTAGTGCTTTTAAGGCAGGGAGAGGCCCACAATGAAGAAGCAGCACTCCAAACCATGTACATCTGAGCCAGGCATGGAGGCACGTGTCTGTAATCCCCATACTCTTGGAGGCTGAGGCAGACGGATCAGAAATTTGAGCCCAGTCTGGGCAAATTAACCACTTAGCGAGACCCTGTCTCAAAATAAAAAAATTTAAAAAGGGCTAGGGATGTACTCAGTGTGAAGGCCCTGGGCTCAATCCTCAGCACCACAAAAAAAAAAAAAAAAAAAAAAAGAAAAAAAAAAGAAAAGGAAATCAGATTCCAGTTGCACACCACAGGACTGTTTCAAAGTTTTTGGCAGTGGGCAGGACTACGGACCACACGCCACATCCCCACGCCCCTGTATCAAACACACCGGGACTCTCAGAAGTCAGGAGTGCCTGTGTCTGTCCCAACACAGTCCCCGCCCTGCTTGCACTGGCCAATCTTTGTCAGGGCTCAGGAAGATTAAGCAAAGCTCAGCTGGCAGGATCCACGCTGCCAGTCCTCAGGTTAGGGTGAGTATTTTGAGCACCAAGCCAAACTGTTTTCTTAAAAGGACTACTTTTACCTGTTGCGTGTAACGATCTATTTTGGATTGCGCCTCTGGAGAGAGTTCGATGTCCCTGGCTCCATAGACGGCCTGAGCGATGGTTCTTATCTTTTCCACAATGGGAAGCTGGAGAAACACAAAAGACAAGGAAACTGTTAACTTGAATTTGGTTAAAGAACTAAGTAGGCATCGGAGTTTAGATGTTGGCTTTGAACTCCTCCTGAGTCTGTTCCCAGGAACAGCAGCTCAAGGGCACGTGTAGTCAAGGGGCCGGCTCTTAGGACGCTGCTCACAGGCTCACGGTAGCTCCAGCCTGCTTGTGCGGAGCTGCCCATCCCGCGCCCACAGGCTGAGGGAACTCGGCCCCGCTGGTATGCCGCACCTGGCTGAATCGTCTAGCCCTTTTGATTTCGTTTCCTCATCCCTTGGAGGGGGTGTGAATACGGCACATCACTTACTGCACACAGCAAAGCGTCGTGGAAAAGCAGCTGCTGAATACAGCGCTACCCAAGCTGTCAGAAATACTGTGACGGAAGAAGGTTGACTGGGAGGCCTGGATTTTCTCCCAAGTACAACGAATAACCAAATAGACACCAGGATTCCTACACAGTGAACAGATTGGATTCTTTACTGAACTTCAGATTATGATTTGAAAATACAGTATAATCTTTATATTAAGATGATAGTTGATGAAAAATTCATGTGGGAACAAAGTAATAGCAAATGGATCACTAGTGAAGGAATTAATTACTAGGCGTGAGATACTGATTTATTCTATTTTTAAACATGAAACTTTTTTCTTTTTTTTCAATTTTATTAGTACATGTTTGCAGTATATAATGATCCCATTTGTGGGGAGCTGGCACATGTACATGACACATCCTCATTCTTTTTTTTTCTCTCTCTCCCCCATTTCTTGGTCTCCTTCCCATTTGTAAAAGATCTATTTCCCTATTTCCTACTGTTTATCTTTTATTTTGCTCTTTATTTATACTTTGGGTTTCCCACATAAGAGAACTCATGTGATATTTAAGTTTGTATGTCTGATTTATTTCACTTAATGTTATGGTCTCAAGGTGCATTCTACAAATGACTCGAGTTTATCCTTCCTTATGGCAGAGTAGTGCTCCAATGTATATAAATACATTTTCTTTATCCATTCATCTCCTGATGGTCCTATAGCCCACTTCCCAGATTTAGCTATGAGGAGTTGTGCTGCTATAAACATGGGTATACATATAGTGTAATACTGTGTCTTTAACTCTTTTGGGAAGATATGGAGAAGGGAAAAAGCTTGGCCAAATGGAATTTCTACATTTCATTTTTTGAAGAATCTCAATACTGATTTCCATAATGGTTGTACTAGTTAAACATGAAAAAAAAGTATAATACACATATATTTTGTTTGTTTGTTTTGTTTGTTTTGTTTTTGAGGCAGGGTCTCACTATGTAGTTCAGACTAGCCTAGAACTCACTATGTAGCCCAGGCTGGCTTTGAACTTATGGTGAGCCTCCCGCCTCAGCCTCCCAAGTGCTAGGATTACAAGTGTATGATACCACATCCAGATATAAACATTAAGTATTTTAAGAAATATATTTGCATTTAAAAAATTTAATTGTAGTAAAACACATGTAACATGAGATGTGATTAAAATATACTTTGAAAGCGTAAATTAAAAATTTTGTTACAGAAAAGACACAAGACCATTAATCTCCCTCAAAATACTCTCCTTTCCTTTGGACACACTTGTCCCATCATTCTTGCCACTTTTCGAAGCAGTTCTAGAAGTCCTCTTCTGTCTCCTTACCATCAAAACATGGTGAATGCTGCCGCAGAGTGCCAGCCACTAGATAAAACACTATGGGGTGTCCTCATCCACCTTATTTGCTGGATCTGGCACTGTGCAACTTCTGGCTCTCCCTGAAGTTAAAACGACCACGAAAGTTAAATGTTTTGAATCAATTCAGTACACTGAGGAAGCCATGACAGTGCAACTAAGGGACTCCCAGAACTGCTTCAGACAGTAGAAAGGATGATGGGTTAAGTGTGCTCCAAGCGAGGGGGCGTACTGTGAAGATGATTAATGGCAATGTGTCTTTTACTATAATAAATTTAAAAGTAAACAGCATATTTTTTGATCACAACCCATAATGTACCACTTAACCATTTCTAGGCATACAGTTCAGGAGTGCCAAGTACATTTGCACTGCTGTGCCACCAACGCCCAGGACACTACCCACCCATTAAACAGCACCCGTTCCCAGCCCTGGGCAGTCGCCACTCTGCTGTCGGGCTCTACGAGTCTGACCACTCTGGGGACCACATGGAAGGCAGTCACACGTGTCCTTTGTGCCTTGCTTATTTCGGTGAGCAGACAGTCCTCAAGGGTCGTCCATGTTACAGGCTAGGTCAGAACATCATTCCCTGGGGGTGAGCAGTAGTCTGTTGTGGGCACACATCACATTTTCCTTGTCTACTTGTCACGGATAGACGCTTGGGTTGTTTTTACCTTTTGGTTATTGTGACTAACGCTGCTCTCAACATGAGTGTACAAACAGCTTTTGCAAACTTAGCTTTTAACTGTTTGGAGCATAAGGAAATATGTATCTTTCATCAATAACTAAGCTCCTTCCTGATACATTTATTAGAAAGTGGCCAATTCCAAGCAGCACCCTGAGCCTGGGTCCCGTGGCTATGTGCTGAACAAAGAAAGCGCTTTAACTCACAGAGCGAGGAAGCCCCAGGCCAAGGTTCTCTAGGGATTCCTACCACAGTGTTTCTTTTTCACTCCCATGTTCAAGTAAATAAACAGAAACATCTCAGCTAACTCGTCTTTGAGTTTTAGTGTAAAAACCAGAATCTGGCCTGACAAGGTGCTTCCCTTATGTGTAATGTATTTACACTGTTCCCGCAGGGAAGGGATCTCCTGCTGTTTCTCTGCTTGAGTTTGGGATAAGTATAATCTCTAAAAAAACAGAAAAAAGCCAAGTTCTTTCTAGGGATCCAAATCTGAACTTTAGACTCACTTAAGCTGCTCTATGACAACTGATAGGTTTTATAAAACAAATGAAATGCAACATGAATTATGAGTGTTTATGTATTCATCATCGCTGGCCTCCCCCTGGCTCTGTAAACACTGGCTCATGTGTTTACTCACAACTTGCATGGTGACTTGGCCGGTGCCTAACAGAGCGGCTCACACCCGGCAGGCCTCCCACGTGTATGTGCTGAACGAACAAACAACCATCTCCGGCATGCACTTGCACAATGGCATGGCGTCATACAGTGAGCTTCGAGGACTTCGTGTGCAAAGACCCTCGCATGGGATGGGAACCACGAAATACGGGAAACAGCACGACAGAATGGGGTGTGCGATCAAGGCTCTGTGTAAACATTCTCATCCAAGTCGGGAGAACACAGATTGCAGGGGAGAGGTGGAGAGAGCAGCACACGCTGGCAAGACATCAAAAGGAACTTGAGTAACCCCCTGAAGCCATGACAATTCCACACGAACAGAGAGGCAGGTGCAAAGGGTGGTAAACGCAAAGCTTGCTGGAAAAATACTAATATTCTGTTTGCATAAAGTACAATTACATAACATTATAATAAGTGGCCTGACAAATCTTTGTATCTACCCTAGTATCTCAAATCATTTTGAACTAATATGACGTTAAAACTTCACGTTCAGCAAGAATATAATTTTGAACACATTCTACATTCATTTCCTCCCAAATCTCTGAAATAATGTTTCAGAAACTGAAATACTCTAGAATGCAGCTGTCTAATGGAATGTACTGCCAGAATGGGAATGTTTATAGCTGTTTTCCAGCCCAGTAGCCATGCTCCTTGTGTGGCTATGAAAGCATTTAAAATGTGACTAGCGCAACTAATGAAATGATTTTTTTTTTTTTGGAACCCAGGGCCTTTACAATGAGCTACATCATCCTGACCCCTGCCCCATCCTCAGCCCCAGCAAGGCCTCACTGCGTCACTAAGCTGGATTCTTAATTTTATTTTAGTTCGTTTAAATAGCTACCTCTGTTCCTGAGCCTTGCAGCTGTAGAACAGACCTAGGACCAAGTATTATGCTGTCCTGCAGTTTCTTGCATGCAGGAGGCGCACCATTAACATTAGCAAAGTGACATCAGAAAGCAAAGCTGGAGGAGGTGGTGAGCTTTGTGTTTTATTTTACTCATGGTGCAGATGTGCTGATCCAGGCTTGTGGAAGCTGAGTTACTCAGAGTTAGATAGTATTCTGTTCTTAAAAAGGTTCTGGAGGGGGCTGGGGATTTAGCTCAGTGGTTAGAGTGCTTGCTTAGCAAGCGCAAGGTCCTGAGTTCAATCCCTGGAACCAAAAAAAAAAAAAACAAAAAAAACCCAAAAAAAACCAAAAAAAAAAAAAAAGTTCTGGAAATGCTCCTTGAAGTTATCAAACCAAATTATCCTAAAAACTTAGTTTGCAGTGGTATAAAATGGATCTATAAAGTCCAGAATAAGTTACATAAATTAAAAACAAAATTTTGTGCCAAAAAAGTGGACTAAATAAAGTGAAATAGAATTAAGGTTTTAAAATGAAGCTGCTAGAAATAATATAAAGATGCATGAAGTCTTTATAATGTCATGATGTTTAGCCCACTTGGAGGTCAGCTGCTGAAGTCGGCAGCACTGACAATCTGTTAAGAGGCATGAAAATGCTACAGCTCTGCTACCTACACGGACCTCCTCCTCCTCCTCTGCCGCACTGCTGCTGAGGAGCAGGTCTGAGCGCAGGTCCCCGGGCCATGCGGAATACGAAGTACACTGTTCTTTTGTTCCGCCAAGGCCACAGAGTTGAATCTGCATAGCTTAGACATTCCTACGCTGTGATATTGGCACCATGTGTTTTAATGCCCATAAAATATTTAAAGAGAAGGATCAATTAATAAACTTGTAAGTTGAATAGAAATCTCCAGGATACAATAATTATTTCAGTTCCTCGTTTATATCTGAAATGAAACATAAATTTTAAATGATGTACGAGTACAGTCTGGCAAAGAGCCTTTCTGTAAGTCAAATAAAAGTACAACTGGAAACCGTGGATGTTAATTTACACTGAGCATAGCCCACAGGTGCACCAGATTACGCGGCAGACACAGCACCTGGTGTCCCGGGAGGAGCTGGGCCACGTACGGGAACAACAGGCCCCGTGTCTTGGACACAGGAACACCCTTGGCTGGAAACCAGCACATCCGAGCTACTGAAGGCATACGTGCTGACCTCCAGGAGCTGCTCAGCGCCCCGCAGCAGGCCACCTCTGCAGAACTCAGAGGAGTCGCAGTCTCTTAGACTTTGCTGTGTGGTGGGCTAACTGAGGTTGAGGAAATGACCCCACAGCCATCTTGCTAGAAGACCTGAATTTGTCCCTGAGACATGACAATAATGAGTTCACTCGAACAGAAAATCACAGCCACGTCAAAGGAAGGACTGTACAGAAATAGGTGGTTTCAAAGATCTCACCCAAAACGAAGGGAAAGGGCTGACAGTGGCCTGAAAACTCCTGCATCATTACGACTAAGCTGCTTCTTCCCCTTTAGAGACCCAACTTCGGAACATCCTCGTGTTATAAGGGCGAGATGAATGAAGCCAGAGTGTAGCTCTGTTTTGGCAAGCAAGGAGCCCTTGTGTTTGCAGATGGCCCTTGTCCCTGGCT